>JAZHYW010055576.1:0-24788 GCA_037355805.1 Ixodes ricinus | reverse complement strand
CAAGTGCGCGAGTACCACGGCATTCTGAGATCCTTAAAAGAACCTCTAGGTGTTTTTGTTTTTTTAAGTTTGTAGTTATGATAACACATATTGCATGTACTCCAGACAATATGATCATACATTGGTTCATCTGGGATACAAGACTATATCAAGGTTATATCAAGACTGGCCACTTATTTTGTTTTTCTGGCACTCTTTGTACTGTTACATCCTTGTTGTAGCTTTTCTCAATTTTACGACCCTGCCATGAGATCATTGTAGTATAAACGACATTTAAACATACACACACGCAAAAAAAAGAAGGGATATAGAGGTTCAGAACAAATGTTTTCTAAACGGCAAACTCCGTTTAGCCAGGTCATTTTGCCACCACTTTACATATTAGGGACTTCTAGAATAACGTGTGCAATTTTAGTGCATGCTAGCACTAAATTTATCGCTTGCGTTAGCGCATGCTATGCAAGAGAGTTTTAGATTAGCGTTTCGATGCCGCGGCGCAAAAACCCAAGCATCTCGTGCTTGCAACGCCACTAAGATACAGCAACAATTTTTATTTCACCGAAGATCGCAGTTGCAAGGATACCTCTGACGTTGCACTCACGATGGCCAGCAAAGCGGCGGCAGCCATGTTCCTGGGAGCCGTCATTTTCTAATTGTGCTCGTCTTGGCTTTAGCCAGCTTCTCGCACATCATGAATCCTCCCTAGAGGAGCGCAAAGATGCCTTGTGTGTGCACGCAGTTTCCAAAGAATGGCGAAGCTAATGAAGCGCAAGCAAGGTGCAAAACGCGGTTAGCGTTCGGTGCGTGTGCAGTGGCAACAATGCCATTCTTTGCGTACACAAGGCATCTGTGTACACTATTCTAAAGCTCCCTATTAACATTTTTGTTATTGAAAAAAAGTGGCGTTGTAAACACACACAAAAAAAGGGGTGATGAGTCCTTTTTTTGTTGTTCTACTCTCTCAGTTTTTATACTCCACACCATGCTGCTTGCATATCCCGTGCGTAGCGGCCATCGTAGTTATTCAGCCCTCTTCCTTTCGTGCCCAGACACCAGCAAAGAACGCCAGCTGAGGGACAGCTTGCGCCTGCGCCTGGCACAAGACATGGCCCTGAGCTGCCTCTCGGAGAAGGTGCAGGTGGCCTTTCCCAGCCCTGCCATAGAGTATGTGTCGAGGCAGGTCTCGGGCCAGGCCCCTCCGAAGAAGGGGCTGCCCCGCTGACCCCCCGCCCCACCCCTGCATCCGACGGAGGTCCCGTCCACGTCGTCCTCACCCTCAAGGACTCTTCCTGCCGAGCCCGCAGGAACAAGACGCACTACATCCTCGAGTCGCCGCTCAGGTCGTGCAACGCCAACATCGTGGAGTCGTACACCGGTGCCACCGTCTACCGTCACGAGGTGAAAGGGCTCGCAGCCGCGGCTAGTTTTCTCGGCAACATACCGTATCTAGGATAGCAGCGTATATGTACCTGTTGCAGTATAAACTCATTATGACGGACTTTGATAGTGACGGAGATTTAGGTCTGTTGTGAAAGGAGTAGGCAGAATGCAGATGCTCTTACTACAAACTTTGATGTGGATGAGGACTGCAGTCTTGTTCTAACCAGCAAGACTGATGAAACATGGATATTAAAAAAGAACTGGCTTATTGAGAAAACTTTTTAAAGGTAATGATTGTTTATTAAGCTGCCCCGATGATCGTCATCACTGCGTGCTTTCGATTGCACACAATTGGCTCACGGGGCGCTGAGCGGGGTGACATATCAGTTTGCAAAGTGGATATGTCATAATGAATATGTTGCTACCGAACCAAAGCCGCGTAATGTCCGACTGCTGTCGAAGAGGCCGCTATAATGGAATGGTGAACTACTTACGGACTTCCTAATATATATCCGAATGTATGTTATAACAAAATCTGCAATAAGTGAAGCATGCCAAATGGCATAGATAGGACGACCAATCAAAACTTTACGAATCGGTATGTTATAACCGAATGTCTGCTGTAAACATGTCTGCTATAACGAGGTTATACTCTATATGCCGCCAGCATTGTTTCGTTTCATTTAGAGTCGCTCGGCATTGATAAGATGTCAAAACTTGCCATGTTCCCAGCTCCGCACTTATCCAGCTGTATCCATCTTCCCGAGGACTTTTCCCAAGCAACTCTATTACCGTAAAATTCCGAGCAAGCGCCCCCCGCACGCAAGTCAAAATTACCTGCAAAGTAGGGGGGCGCTATCCCGGAACGGCACCAAAATTCAAGATGGCGACGACAAACATTTTTCGTCAGAAAAAGGAAAAAAAAGCGCAGTGCACATGGGTTTAATATTTTTTTTTATCTCTAAGTACATACACTTTATTAGGCCAAAGATTTGTCACTGCTATGTTAAGTACTTTCAAAACACCAAAAGACTCCTCAGAGTCAGTCGCAAGAAAAAGTTACTACATTCCACGATGTTTCCCAAGTGCATGCCGTTGGCTATTTTGACAGCCTCTTCAGAAAGAAGCTGGTTGCTAATAGCTCATTCTGCACTTCTTTCGCACTCCATTTATTCAAAGAGCGCGTCGTCCACGTATTCATGGAACTCCGGCACGCCGTTACTTAGCTTTTGCGAACTTTGGCTTTCCCGTAGTTTGACTTTAGCAAATTGTCAAAATTCTTGTCCCATTCCCGTATCCGTTCGAGCTTGATGTGTCGAGACGTCTGGTGTATGTTTTACCCGTTTTCACAATGCCATTGGACGACCTTAATTTTCTTTGCCACTGTGTAAGAATGCATAGCCGACCTGACACCCCCAAAACAAAGCGACAATGGGGGGTGGCGACCGGGCTGATCGGGCTGCAAAGTAAGATTGGATTGGATTGGATTCTTGGACTGAATTTCGCAGGCCAGTGTTGCCTGGGCGCTGTCAGCGCGGTGCGTGATACGGGGTGCAGAGCGGGGAGGGGGGCGCTTTCCCAGAACGGCGCAGGAATGTGAAATTATAGCAGTGAAGTTGGGGGGGGGGGGGGGAGGGAGGGAGGGAGGGAGGGAGGGAGGGAGGGAGGGAGGGAGGGAGGGAAGGAAGGAAGGGAGGGGAGGGAGGGAGGGGAGGGAGGGAGGGAGGGAGGGAGGGAGGGAGGGAGGGAGAGGAGGGAGGAGAGGAGGAGAGGAGGGGGAGGGAGAGGAGAGTAGAGGTGAGGTGAGGTGAAATGAGGAGAGGAGAGGGAGAGGAGGAGGAGAGGAGGGGAGGGGAGGGGAGGAGGAGAGGAGGAGAGGAGAGGAGAGGGAGGTGAGGTGAGGTGAGGTGAGGAGGTGAGGGGAGAGGAGAGGAGAGGAGAGGGAGAGGGGAGGGAGGGGAGGGAGGAGGAGAGGGGAGGGGGGAGAGGAGAGGAGAGGGAGAGGAGAGGAGAGGCTGGGGGCTGGGGGCTGGGGGCTGGGGGCTCTTGCTCGGGTGGGGGCACTTGCTCGGGTGGGGGCACTTGCTCGAGGTGGGGGCACTTGCTCGGGTGGGGGCACTTGCTCGGGTGGGGGCACTTGCTCGGGTGGGGGCACTTGCGCGGGTGGGGGCACTTGCGCGGGTGGGGGCACTTGCTCGGGTGGGGGCACTTGCTCGGGTGGGGGCACTTGCTCGGAATTTTACGGTAGTCGTTCTAACAGTCTCACTATCCCGTTGTCGCCGTGACCCCAGTTGTCCATAGGAACTGACTTCTATATTCATAACTAAACATAAAAATGCTGCCAACACTCTCTGCAGGTCCTTATATGGTTGCTAAGAGACAAACAACGATCAAGCACCGAGTCAGCCACGGGAAAGGAGGCATTTCTCGATGACGAAGATGGAAACTGGGACGATGGGTCTGGATTCGGAGTGATCAACGGAGACGGGAAGGGTGCCATGGCGAAGGAACTGCTTGTTGCACTCAAAGTGCAGTGCTTCGATGCAGAGAAGGCAGGCAAATCTGCAGGAGTGCACCGTCTGATCGGCTCCGGAGAGGTGGGTTACTGACCAGATCGTGAATTCTCAGACCCAGAATACTCTCGCAAGTTCCCCGAGCCTCCAAATTTCCTTGACGGTCTCTACCCCCAAGTGGATCAATTTTCAAGGTTAAGTGCTATTCTAACGGATTTGGGCCACCGATTGACGACTAACTTTGAGCCAAACACTCCCTAGTATATGCATAATTGCCTATGTACAAGTTTTATATGCTTCTGCACAGCGCTGCATCAATGCCAAGACCGGGAATAGTTCCTCGACTGCCATCCAATCGAGATAGAAAAAGTTTCAGAACCATAGAGATGCATTTAGATAGTGCACATAGTTGTTGGCACATACACCTGATCATGACTGCGGTAGCTTACAATATGCAGTAGCCTGAAACTGATTTATGCGAAGTCTGATCAATGTGCAAGGGACCAGTCTACCCTAAAAACACGTGTAAAGGTCCCACTTTTTTAAAAAAACGTTTTCAAAATTTGGGGGCTACTTTTTAGGTGAGGCTTGCACACAAATAGGAACAAAATATTTCTGGATGTTCATAAAAAAATGGATGTACTTGAAATTGCAGGCAGTGGTCTAGAACTCCTTTATTTTAGTCTCGATCGTCGTAACCTGCGATATCCTCGGTGCTCGGGTCTGACCGGCGTCAAAAGTGGCCACAGGTGCTCTTCTGAGCCGTCCAGTAAGCGCCTTTTCAGGGTTCACATTAACCAATCATTCCATAGCATTTCACCTCAACGTCCATTCTGATTCCTACCGTATATTGTGATGCATAAGACGATCCAAATATAAGTTGACCTCCCTAATTTTAAACAACTGTCGACAAAAAAAAAATTTTTTGTTTTTAATAAGCAAGTAATGTTACATGAATATCACAATTGTTCACACAAATAAGGTCTCTCTATGGGCTCGTGTCTCACTCGTCGTCACCTGTCACTATGACGCAGTCACTGCCGTTGCTGTCTAGTGGGTCAGGGGGCTGGACGGGGGAAGCAGTGTCGAAATCGCGCACTTGGAGAACGCTGTTTGAACCAAGTCTGCCGGCAGCACATACCAACCATCGTTCACCCACTGGGCCAGAGTGCTCTACAAGCACTCTTCACACTACCTGTCGGCGTCTTGGGGTTGTCCTCCCGGGCCATCCACTCTTTTTAGGTCGAACCCCCTAATTTGAGATACATTTCTGGAAAAAAAGGTTGTCTTATGCGTGGCAACATACGGTACGTCAAGCAGCTGCAGCATACCACTGAGCCCGCCTTGGACCGCACACTTTATCCAGCACCATATGCAGATCTTGTCGACACCATATTCGCGACCCATTGCATGTTTGCCGCACTCTAGGACATAAGTGACACTTTGAAAGTAGTTGCCCACTGCTCTCAGGTTGTGGGGCCCGTATAGACCAACTTAGCAGAAAGAAACATTCACGAAGCCTAACTGGCCTAACAGCAACAATTAGAAACCGAGTGTTTGATTTTACAGCAGCACATGGGCGGAAGTGTCCAATTCACAGCACATGGGTAGAAGGCAACCGTGGATGATAGAAAAACCATAAAAAGGACAGCTTTCTGAAGCTCCACTCCTGTAATCTTTCTTATCTGCACTTCAAAGCACGGCAAAAAGTGTGAGCAGAGGCACAAGTACGGTGGAGTAAAGAAGGCAAAGACATGGAGCGCGCACCACACTTCGGAGGCAGCCTGCACGCCTCGGAAAAAGGACGGCTGATACAGAAATAATTCTTTTTTTACAAGAGTGCGGCCCATACACGCAATTATATGGTATATGTTTTGGGGTTATCTTATGAATCGCCTGAGGACATTTTCTGTCATCTCTTTTGACAGATTGTGGAAGCGAGTACGCTCTACGACATGACTCTGTTCCACGACCCAGAGTTCACCAGACCCTTGTCTCAAGCCCCAATTAGTCTGGTGGCAGACACCGTCGCCTATGTTCATGTGGAGATTCAGAATGGTGGGTCTTGATAGAATAATAGGCCTTGGTGGACACATTCACTCTTAGAAAACTTATATGAATCTTTCTTCAGTTTCAGACCTGTGCACCATGGTCACAAAGTGTTGGCTCACAAATGCGAGTCGGCCCGAATCGCAGGTCTCGCAGAAATGGATACTCCTGAAAGATGGGTATGGCAAATTATTCAAAGCTATGCTTACTTACATAGACTTTATCCGAAAATAAAAGCTAGAAATTCAGTGCTTCAACTGAACCTTTGGTCATTCCTATGCTGGGCTTGACCAATTGCTGTCATGTTCACCCATGCAATAAATTAACAGCTTCCCATTGAAACTGAGCTGTTCTCACTTCAGAAGCTGTATCTAAATTCAGCAGAGTTGTAGTCCTTGAGCAACTTTTCTGCAAAAGGAGCTGGTGAATGAGGCATTGAATATACATGTACAGTTGCCGACCGATTATTCGGACTTCGCGGGAACCGAAAAAACGTCCCAATAATAGAGCAGTCCGAAAAATCGGCAGATTGAAAAACTTGCCTTCATTACTTCCAAGTGGGCTTAAAAAAGCCGTAAAGGGTGCCTTGTTTCAGGTTACACCTCCGTTTCCGTTCGGGAACTTTCTGTTAGGTTCAGAATCGCTGCCTTCTTTTCTAGCGTTATGGTCGAGTACTTTCTGCGCTTCTTAACGACACATCGCGGTGGCAGAACAACAGATGGGGCCATGACGTCCAAGCCAGCGTTGTCCGAACAAGATGAGAGGCGCAAATCCACGAGCGCAAAAATGGCGACTGGCGACGCGAAGGAACGGAAAAACAAACAAAGCAAAACGATAATGATGATGATGATGAGATGATGACGTGCAGCTAAATGGAAAAAAGGGCTAGCATAGCGTCACTTAGCGGTAAAACTCAAGAGTACTCAAGTAGCGCTGCCAAGCCAAGCCAATTCATTTGCAGCCAACAACATAGAATTCAAAATGGCCGCTTGTCGGTGGTGTTTTCCGCCGATCGCTCGCTAACGATTTTGTCCGAATAATCGAACTTTCGGACTTCAAGCTGTCCGAAACATTGGTCGTGAATATACACTATTTCTTTGGGTAAGTCACGGTTCCGCCTTTAGGTCCGAAATATCGAACAAGTCCGAATTATCGGAGTCCGAAAAATCGGTAGGCGACTGTAATGCCGATATAAAGCAAGTGCAGGAATTGAACAAGACACCATCAAGGGTGCTTTGCGTGAAGGGTCGGGGCCCGCTAAATTTAGCAGGAAAACTTGGCTAAATTCGGCGGAGAATCACGGAGTCACGTGACATTAAGAGGATTGAAGGTTACTCTGCATGACTATATCTCAGCAAACAATAAGAGCTGAAACAGCCAATCTAGCTCCTTCTGCATCTACGGTCACCACAAGCCCTATTAATGCAATGGCATTATTAAGCCTCTACTCAAGATTTTCAGCTATGTATACTCTGGCCTCCTAATCTGCAGTAGGTATGCACGCTAGACCATTTCAGCTCACTGTGCTTGCACCCCATTGCGCCGCACGTATGCGGAGCGGCAGTACGTACTACTCCTTCACATTTGCACCCTCTTCGAAGGACCTGACGACCTTGACGTCGTCCTAGAGGTAATCCTAGGGTCGTCCTAGACGTCGTCCCCTAAGACGTCATTCTAGGCGTCATCCTTGGAGTCGTTCTTGAGGTCACCCTAGAGGTTGTCCTAGTTATCATCCTTCAGGTCTTCCTAGAGGTCGTTCTAGATGTCATCTTTGACGTCGTCCTCTAGGACATGGTCCTCGACGTCATCCTCTAGGACATGGTCCTCGACGTCACCCTAGAGGACAGCGTTAAGAACGACGTTTAGGACAACCCTAAGAACGACTTCTAGAGTAGTCTTAAAGACGACAAGGATTTAGAGTCGTCTTAGAGGATGACGCTAACTTTAGCGGGGAGTTTTTTCCGCTAAATTTAGCGAAAAAATTGATGTCACGACCTATGCACCAATTCAGTTTCCCCGCTAAGTTTGGCAGTGTGCTACGATAAATGATATTGCATTCATAGGTAATCATCCCTGTTGTTTCTACAAATTTGTCTCGACCACCAATTTGCTGCCCTGTAATGTTTGTCTTTTATCTCTCAATCTGCCAAATAGTTTGAAGTATGGGAGCTTAATTTCACGTTCATTCCCCGTTTGGACCACAGCTATCTCAAAGAAGGGCAGGTACGCCAAAGAAGTAAGAATCACCATACAGGGTGGTCCATGGTAGCACACTTCACGTCCACTGATACTAAGTTGTCCCTTTGAATGGATCAGCTAGCATAGTGGCAACTGTTTTCCCGAAACTTTTCCAGGATTTCCCTCATAGCATAAATAGGTGATGCATAGTTGAAAGTAAGAAACCTACCCAATGCCATGGCTAGTAGAGGCAATAGGCCAGGGGTTCTCAAACTTTTTAATCTCGCGGAACCCCAGGAAGCCTCAAAAACTGCCGCAGAACCCTCCCCCTATCCCCCCCCCCATATGCCGACCGAGAAGCAACAGATGCAAAATTGTAGACAATTTTGCTTGTGTTGCTTCCAGGCACGTAGCTAGGATTTTGTTTCAGGGGGGGGGGCATCCCATGACAAAATGTTGTATGAGGGGGAGGGGGAAGAGGAGGCCCCAGCAAAATGGAAAATTTCGAAGGGGGGGGGGGGCAGGGGGGCCCATGGGCTACCCCCTATTCCCCTGGCTACGTGTCTGGTTGTTTCCCATATATCCCCACCATATTAATTGCGATGTCAGTACAAAGTGAGATGAAGGCGCTTTGCATGGTCTGCCGCGCAGCCTGCGGCGTGGGGGGAGGGGTTGCAATTTAGGTGTTTGCGGAACCCATGAGACCAGCTCGTGGAACCCCTGTGTTCCCCAGAACCCAGTTTGAGAACCCCTGCAATAGGCTATGAAAGCTTCAGACCATAACTTCACTCGTAAATGAGAAATTTGAAATGATTGAGGAATGAATGTACTAACCTCTGACCTGATCAGAATGCCTTTTTGCTTCTCAGCTGCCCCAATCGAATGGGAGTGAAGCTGCAGCACTTTGGTAGCAGGGGCCTGGGGTCTTTTCTCCAAGTCCCCTGCTGGAAGCGATTCTCCTTCAAGCTGGATGCTGAACTTGCTGGGAAGTCCTTCTGCTCAAGTGCAGGTTGGACGCTTGCTCCGCTTCAAGCAGGCTCCTGCAAGCGGGCGTCATACAGGTACTACTCACCAATGTTGAGGAGTTGCAACTCCGGAGTTGGAAGGATTCCGGAATTATTCCACACTTCCGCAACCCTGGAATGGAATGGGAACGGAATAGTGGAATCACTGGGAGGAATGGGATAGGAATGGAATATGGGCTCGGTTCCTATGCGAGCTGTGCCGATCCTCGGCTAGGCGGGCGACCTGCTGGCACAATGCTATAGCACGTCAAGGTGGCCCTTGAAACAGTATAATTGCATGCACTAAATGCAACTGACAGCTTGATTTCCTCTCCGGTTTGTGTTCATTCGAGGATAAAAGTGGCCACCCCCGGCAAAGCAACTTAAACTGAAAAGTTGTAGACAAACATGATGTCGCTCTCGGCACCATGAGACACGACAGAGCGGCTGTTGTGACCATGCGCGATTACAGCACCGGTCATAGGTCACTGGCCGGGACAAAGCCACACCGCCCGCCTTTCTTGCGCGTGGGTCTTCTCCCTCCAGAGGCGCACGCAAAGTCAGAAGTGGCATAACTGGCGCTCCCGTGTCTGTAACGCACTGGGCCAACGAGCATCTTGTTACAAAGTGCCTATACTCCCTTTCACCTTGCAGCAGACTGCAGCAGGCACTACGAACCACCCCAGCGATTCAAAGCTGTGAATGATCACACGGGCCTCGCGCATCGCTGCGTTGCTTCCACAAATGTCACATGAAGCATTGAATTGGCTTCGATGGCTTGTTGCGTTCTCTGCGACCCATCATAAGGTATAACGATGTATAGATTCTACAACTGACGAAGCCACGTGTGAACAGCTTTGGGCACCACGAGGAATGTGTGCCCTAATAATGACTGAAACTGAATGCAATTATTATTTTCATCATAAAGGTTAGAAATACCTGCTGCTATGGTAATGCTTTTGCTAAAGCAAGTTTCCCATGACTTCGTTTCCCCTTCAGCTATCTTCTCTATAATCTGCCTTGAAGAAGTCGTTAGGAAACATACTCGTAAAGCTAAGAACAGCCATTTCATAGAGAAGCATGCCGTCGCTTTCCACCTGTGGCATCTTACATTTGCCACACATTAACTATAGTCAGTGAGAGGTTAAGAGTTCAGGGGATGCTCCTCCCAGCCCTTTCCACCTTAGCAGAGTGAACACTGGAGAAGTGGTTGCCTCCTCTCCACCATTCACTCTGCTAAGGTGGGAAGAGGCGGGAGGAGCTTCTCCTGAACTCTTCACCCTTCACCAAACTACAGACATTTTTAAGGTCTCATCAAACAAACATGCTGCCTTGTATCACCTAGAAGTGGAAGGCATAAGATCCGTTTGTAGAAAAAGTGGGTAATTTTAATTTTTGTCATCTGTTGCGAGTGTTTTAGGCTTCATTGGATGGTCGTGGCTGCAGTGCCACCAAGCGCTTCATGCGGCCACAGCGTTGGCTGAGCAGATTCAGTGCTTTAAGGACGTGTTTTGCATATTTCTTGCAGTTTCCTATGCCTTTGATAATGTTAGCTTTATGCTGATTTTCGGCAGCAACACAGTGTAGCTGTCCAGAGTCATTTTTCATGTTGAGGAATTAGAGGAATGGAATGGAACGGCTTGGCCATTCTAGGAGTGGGAATCGGCCCAGTGTCCCTATTCCTAGGAGTTGAAAGAAATGAAATTGCCAGAAACTTTAATTCTCTGAAATAGTGTTGGAGTGGAAGGGGGCACTGCTTCGGGACATTGCTGAGACCTTCGTTTAAGCAAACAAGTGTCTTTAGGGGCTCTTGTAAACAACTCTCGATAGTGCTGGCTAGCTTTTCTCCGAGTAACTATTTGGCCAACGTATTTTTCTGCTATGCAGACTTGGGAAGTTTCAGATGATGCATGGCATGTTGCCAATGTACTATGTAGTAGATTGTTGGGTAAGATGAGGGTGAATATATGCCACTACAGAGTAACATTAGAGAAGCAATTAAAGTTCAAGGATGAACAAAAACTACCAAAAAAGGGCAAGAGAGGGCAAGACATTTTTCAACTGGCAGCTTTTTTTCTTGCTTTCCTTTTATTCTTGTAACAACCAGCACGCGTGGAATTCAAATTCCAACTGTGGTTTTTGTTCCTCATTTATTTTCATGTATTTCAGGTAAAATACTGTATCAAGTTTTGATTACTTTTATAAACAGCCACTTTGTCTCATGCTTTCTGACCGAGGCTTTATTGTGTCAAGATTAGTTCAAGGCTCAAGGTCAGGCTTTCAGGTTAGGCTTGGAATCAAAATGGTGACCTGAGGTGCCTTATATTCAGGAATTTGTGGACAGGACGTCAAATTCAATCAGAACCTTACAAAACGTGGTTCCTTGGGAGATTACTCATTCTCTCGGTCACTGAAAGGAGCAAATCAGTTTCCTCCGGTTTTCCTCCCTCCAAGTGCCAAGACGTCGGGGAACCGTGCGCTGCCTTGGCACACTCTGCCGGCTCAGAGGCACCGGGAAGCAAGTTGGCTGCCGTGGAGACCTGGGGTCCCTTTGGGGTTCTTGGCAGGGACGGTTCCGCTATGGCAGCTGCCGGGGACCAGCCAAGGGTAAGCATGCGTCTGTAGTGCCAGTCCTGCCAGTTATATAAGATATGTTCACTTGTGAACAGTGGATGTCTCTCAGAGCAAACAATGAGGACTATCAGTACCCCCATCTTGGGGGATGCCAGTAGCATACTTGAAGGTAATGCACTAGTAGTGTTCTTGAACGTAATGCAATTCTTAATTACATGCTTGGCTTGTTTGATCATGTGACTGCACGAAAGAAAGTGAAGAGCTCAAGTCTCATTCACAGACAAAGGAAATGTCAGTGCCCCAGAAATATTCAGCGGCTTGGGATGAACCTGGGAAAATGGAAATGAATGGTATGGTTATAGTAGTACACTAATATAATAGGTACCTAAATTGTGCTGGAGGCATTCACAAATCACTTATACTTGGTTTCTTTGCCTGTGACTACACTAATTATGAGTGTTTTTCCCAAACAGGCACACAGATTGCCATCAAAGGTTTTGCCTGGTAACATTCACATAATCTCTAAAAATGCCACCTAATCAACTATCTTGATTTTCATTTTGCACTATTCTGAAGTGTCATCTGTCATTATTTGGTGACAGGCTGTTTCTAATCTCCAGGTTGTCTCACATAAAGTCCCTTTATACGGAAAAGTAGCGACATCGTTTGAAGAATGCCGCCTGCTATCTTGGAGCGACCCAGGTGGCGCTACTGTCGGCGCACGAGAAGGCAAAAGAGCAAAAAATTAAGATAAGGGAGAGCGCGCACAGCGAAGGGGGAGTTGCCCTCCAGTCAAGTAACGCCGAAAGCGTAATGTCATAGGAAGGCTGCCCGCTATCCTGGAGCGATCCTGATGGCGCTACCGTCCATGCGCGAGTGCGAAAGTGCAAAAAATAAAGATAAAAAGTTTGTGCGTCGGAGGAGGAGGGTGATGATGTCGCTACCTTCTTTATTCAGGGGCCTTAGTCTGACGTGCTGTCACTGGTTCAAGTGCTGGCCTTCTGTTTTTCGCAATTTATTAGAAGTGCCTACAGTATCTAAAGTGATTGTTATCAATATAACTACCTCACAGTCTTCGGTAGGCACTTTTTTGGTATGTTATTGGAGACAGTAACAGATGTACGCACTTCGTTGATATTTAATTGCACGTGAATGTTGCACCTTCACTGTCTGAGCGTCTACTGTATTTATTCAAATATAAGTCTCTGTTGTTGTTTGTTTTTTGGCAAAAGGTGTTAAAAATTGGAGGTTGACCTATAATTGTGATGAAAGAATGTCGGCTTATAATAGCGAGCAAAATATCTTACCTCATTGAGCTAACCGAGGTACTAGGTAGCATCTCTGTTAGCTCAATAAGGCACCAGCCTCTTCTGCAAGCACGCCGGCACAAAGCAGTTAAGCTCCATGTGCATGCCCTGGTGCAAAGTGGTGAAGCTTGACATGAGAGCATTGGTGCAAAGCAGTGAAGCTTAATGCAAGCGGTGCGATGCGAGTGCTTGAACGTCGAGGCACTTGGTTGGGGAAGTTTGGAAAATGACATAACCTAGGCACTCACAAAGTTAGTTTTATGTACAACGAATGGACCCACTGTGAAGTAAATATTTATATGGATTTTCCTTCCCTACTACTTCTTGAAGAATAAAGGTCACCCTATATTCAAATATTCTCTTTAGACTTCTCGGTGGGTTCTTAGGTGTTGACCAGTCGTAACATGCTGAGCAAATACCCATGTCACAATAAACACCCACCCACTACTTTTGAAAGGTTTGAAAATAATCAAAGGACATATCAAGCACCCATTCTACAGTTCGAAACCCACCCAGCTAACTGAGATGCTCTCCCTTGTCAGCCATTTCTCTGAGCACACCGACGCATGGCAGTGAAGCCTGACACAGATGTGCTGGGACAAAGTGGTGAAGTCCACCCAATCATGTGCCCCTTCTGCATTTTTTGCCGTCTGCGATAACAAGCACCTATCCATTAGTTTTTCAAGACCTCCAAATTTGAGTGGGCACTTACACAGTATATTGCGGTCAGTGCTGGGAAGTACTTTAAGCACATTGTCCTTCAGGTAGGTTTAGAAAACTTGTACTTTACTTGATGTACACTCTCTGAGTATGTATACTTTGCTTAAAGTACTTTTCCTGGTACTTTCCGAAGAAAGTACAACTCCCAACTTCAAGGTACATTCCCAAATTTGGACTTGTTGCTGGGAAAGGCACGGGGACAAGCGCCTTGATCTGGGCAGTGCATTCTTGCGCTCTGTGAAATTAGGCTATTGCAAGGATCACGTGCTCGTGTCCTTGGGTTTCCCAGTACTATGCACAACTTCTGAGGTTAAATTCATTAACCTCTAACAGAAAAAAATACGGCATATTGTAATGGGAAAACGCGTTATCGTCTTTCGAGACGTCGTCCGGTCATTTCTTTGAGATACAAATAAGTGCCTTATAAGTTGATTGCGTTAAATAGTTTGGCAGTGATAGTAAAACAACTACTCTGTAGCCACTTGACTTTGTCCAATATTCGCTGCCATTTATCGAAAATAACTGATCCTCCCCATTTAACCCTAAAACAATGCATACGAGTTACAAAAAAAAATGCTATAGGGGAAGAAAGGGCATAATGAAAAATTATGTTAAAAAGTACTTGTACTTTACTTTGAAAGTACATTGTATTTATAGTACTTCACTTCAAGTGCATTGTGATCAGTGTACTTACTGCTTAATTTACTTGAAGTCACTTGAAGTACTTAGTTTTAAGATGTACTTTACCCAACACTGATTACAATACATCTGTAATTGACCTATATTCGAGTAAATATGATAGTAATCTACAATTCGGCCTAAACGGGTTCAGCTTGTTATACCATTTTTTCTCGTACGCTGTTGGGCAAAGACGAGCAGAAGTTCAGGGAAAGTGGCACCCCATGAGTGCCCCATGACTCCGTTCGCACTAGAGCCAGTAAGTGAGCCATGCTTAGGGTATCGAGACTTCATTTCTCGACCGTCTTATGGGTGCTGCCATTTTGTTGCCTGCGCAGGGCAGGCGCAATCGATGATAGTTACAATTCAAAAATGTCACTTCCACCGCTTTACATACGCCATTGGGGACCTTGGGCAATATCGTCTTGCTCTGTCGCAGACCGTTTTAGCATTTCTGGAGGACCGAAAAGCGTTTCCTGCTATTTCAGATAAAGATTCGGATAGCTGGCAGCAAGAATTTCAAACAACATGGTGACCAAAGTGGCATCGCACCAAAGCATACTGTGTTTTCTTGACTATAGCCCGCACCCTGCATATAGTCTGCAGGGACGTATTTTGGTTGAAAAAAAAGGAGGTTTTCCTTAGATGGTTTGCACCCGGAGCACAGTCCACACCTTGCGGATATTCCGCACGTAAAACAATTCCGCGCAGCACACCTTGAAAACTACCCGCTTTATTAGTGCACGAAGAAGCTCGTATCGTACAGAAATCATTATTAACATAATTCGTCATTCACCAAATCTGTCACATCTCGTCACATTAAACAACCCAAAAAAAAAAAATTGTATGGTTTGCATTTGTAGACATTCCACATCGCGTAAAATTTCAACTCAAACGTGTATAGTCCATGGACTCTAGTCCGGAAAATACGGTTAGCTTACTTATAGTCCCTGACAGATTCCAAAAGGCGGAGGGTGTCTTTGGAACGCCCGGTCTCCAGCACGTGCTCCGTGCCTCTTCCATGCTTTGGTCGTGCAGGCGCGCTCAAGATGCGCGGGACGTTGAAGCGTGATCGAACATGCTCGTGCTGAGGGCAGGACAAGCGAAACTCATCCCGCCGGTGACCGCAGCGTGTCCGGTCTTTGCAGGGCTCCCCATGCTGCACAGCTCCCCAGGGAGCAGCAGCAGCTGTCCCTGCCCATGGGCGGCAGCGGGCAGGGGTCCACCTTCCGCTGCCGGCCCCCAAAGCCACGTCGGGCTCGTCCCGGCCCCGGCCCAGGAAGCCAACCGAAGCCCAGCAGCCGCCCGTGGTCTTTGTGGGCGTCATGATGGAGGCCGTCGTGGGCATCGCCTTCTCCTCTTTCGCCATCGGGATGGCCCTGGTGGCCGCCATGTGGTACATCCACGCGCGCACAGGTGGGCTCTCCGAGGGGGCTGGCGGGAACGTCGGGGAAGGCATGCTGCTCCGGGGCGCCGGTTCTAAAACTTTGCAATATCGAGGAACCCGTCACGAAGTTGCCGTTCATCGCTTATAGACGCTAAGAAGTTAAATGGAGTTGCATCATTAGTAAAAAAACTCGACAATCGTAAGGCCACTAATAAATTAAAAAAAAAAAAACAGAAGCAGCGCTATATACAGTTGAGACAAAAACAGGATATCAAAATTACTACAGTTCTAGCTCATTATAATAGACCTTGATTTTAACCAAGATTTCGGTCTGTTGTAAAAGGAGTATGTTGTATGCAGATAGGAATGGAGTCAATGGTGCATAGAGGGAAACCAACTGAGCTTCACAAATCGGTATGTTATATCCAAATGTCTGTTGTAACCAGGTCTGTTATAACGAGCTTAGACTGTAGTGGGGAGGTTAGCTGGAGCTCACAGGTTCGATGAGCAAGAGCACCGGCTGAAGACTGGTTTAGATGCCGCAGGGAAGATGAGTAGAGTGGGAGGAGCACTTTGGTCTCGAGAGCTTTGGAGGTAGCCGGATCTCCGGTCGCAGCGGGAGGCTTCTTTCCTGCCGGGTACCAGGTGTGAAGACAGTCTCGAGTCCCCGCTCCCAACGAGGTCGGGTCAATGCTGGGCGTATCGGCGCCACGGGCGGTCAGGATGCGGGAGACTCGGTGACACCTCTTGGGGCCTGGCCCACGACGGAAGTCTGACATCTTCATGCTGCCCAGCCTAGTTCGATTGTCCCGCGCCCCTCTCTGGCGCCCCTTTTTTCCTTCCCATGCGAGCATCACCACTTACCTCCTTTGGCGTCGGCCTTGTTGAACTCCCCTTGCCGAGACCGATAGCCAAGGAACCCCTCCTGGTCTTTGCATTCGTCCAATACTGAAGCAGTGCAAAAGCTTGTAGACCTTCTACATAAACAACAATGCACGTACTACAGTCGAGCCCGGTTATGTCACACCCGGGTATTTTGAAATATTGTCGAGGACACTCGATATAGTGAACGGACGTGGTCGCTCCTCCGGCGGTCGGATTGCGCCGGCGGTGAGCGCACAGCTCGCGTTGCGGGGCTGGCAGACCGCCAAGCCAGCATGTGCGCACGGAGATACAACGCAACAATAAAGCAACTGAAAAAAAAAAAAAGGAGGATGGCAAAATGAAAGGGAAGGGCATGTGCTCGCGCGTAGGGAGGGCAGGGAGTGCCCGCTGTTGAAACGGTAGCGTGCGCTCTTTCCCCCAACACCGCCGTGGCTGCGCGATTCCTTAAAGGGACGCTGACAGGGTATTTATGCTCGCCGAGGTTTTTAGTTGTATGTGACATATGAGAGCCCAACTACTCAGAACAGAATTTGCGGCTTGAAATTCTGTTTCTTTTTGCCTGTAAACCGCCGATCGAGAACTGGCCGGCTCGAATCTCGCTCACTCTCTTTTCCGTAGTCACGGGCCGTTTTCTAAGGTTTCGATGCGACCACCAAATTTAATCCAAGTCGTGGGTCATTGAAGGCACACAGTCAATATTAAAAATAGAAAAAAATATGAAACCCATTTTTTGTAGCTTCCAAAAAGCTGCAAATACGTTGATTGAACAAAAAAGTTAGCACAGACAACCGGAAGCATTCTGTGCGTTCACTGCATAATTCTCAACATGGCGTCGTTTTGTGTATCGTGGGACTAGCGGATGGCTGCAGATGACGGGCGTTGGACCTCTACTTCAGAACTGTCGTTCACGGTACCAACAAATTCTGTCCTCCTTCGAAAGAAATTTTTGACGGATCAAAAGAATTGATATTCATCCCGTACGACACGCCCGACCAGCAAGCCGATTGCACGAAGACGTCGCCGAGCCGTCGTCCCTTCTCATGGCTGAAGACATCGCTCGCTCAAACGTCAAGCACGAAGTGCATACTTCGAGTTGAATACGCACGAGTACGGTTTCTTTACTTGGCGCGAATGTGGCCTATGCTTGGTGCTGCCCAACTTCAAGCTGGGAGTGCATGTATTGAAGGGAAATTGGCAGCAAGCTTCCGACATACAGTCTACCCACTGCATTATTATGCATGGTAGAGTTCCTTCAGTAGCTCAGTAAAGAGACGTCTGCTTCACATGCAGAGGGCACGGGTTCAATCCCTGCTGTGGGTGTACCTTTTTTTTTTTTTGTTAAGCATTTTGCGATGTTTAGACTTCTTTTTTTACAATTATCACCGAAAAAAACAACAAATTGTTGTGGAGGATACGTTGCTGAATTAAATGGTATGGGATTCCATTTTTGACACCTGCGAACTCAATGAAGTCACTTTCCACAAAATGCAAGGAGCATATGAATCGGGTAGCGTCCGCCTTCCGAGCTTCACGCAACTGTTCCACAGGAATTGCAGCCAGCCATTGATCCCGACCCGTTGATCTTTCGGAAACTTGTGCACTCTGCCGCACAATGCCACTTTCAGATGCAGGACATGTGAGGCAACTCTTCACGCAACATCTTGGGAGTATTCTTTTCGGAGCCGATCACGGGAATTCACCACGGCACTCGGGCACTCACTACTAATTGTCAACAGTTTTATTTTTATGAAGCAACTCATCTTGAAGTACAGAACAGCGAGCGGAACAAACAACTGCAAAGGGATCGCACAACGAACGAACGCATTTCATCTGCTACGTGCGGAAAAAGAAAAAAAAAACAAAAAAACGCACGGTTGGGTGTAGTTACATGAATTCCGCCACTCACTTCATCCTCTCCACTTCTCCGTGCGGTGCGGGAGTTTCGGTGTCGAGCAGTTGCGTTTTTTGGCTTATTTAAAAAGATAGGCGACTCTGTAGCAAAATATGAATTGGGTAGTATTCCGACACCATAATAAATCGCCTGACAAAAAAGGAAAAAAACTTTTGCAGGGTGTCAGTGTCCCTTTTAAGGCCCGTTCACACTTGCGACAGTCGCTGGAGCGGCCAGCGACTAGCGACTGGTTTTTGGTCGCTCCGCGACCAATACAGGTCGCTACCGACCGGTTTTGGGCAGTCGCTCCCTGACCGATTTTTCAAGTGGCAAAAACGAGTCGCTGGACGGCGGAGCCAATCGCAGTCTCGTCGGAAGTGATGCGTGCGTTTGTTTACATCCGGCACTGCTTTCCGCGGAAAGTAGCATTGTGCGCACGGCAGAGGTAACTGGCATGGAGTTGTCCGCGGAAGCTCTTATTAATGCTGTCAAAGACTATCCGTTTCTTTACAATAAGCGGCACCCCGACCACAAGGATCGGGACGAAAAGCTGCAGACCTGGAACGAGATCGGCGACATTTTCGAGCGTGGCAATGTACATATATCACGGTTGAGAGAGCGCACATATAGCCGTTGTTTTACGTTCCGAATTCTCACCATTAAGTTTTTTGTTTTTTCCTGCTGGCGCCTTTGATCAGAAAAACCGTTCAGCCGCTCGGGAAGGTGTTGATTATCATCCGTTAAGTTGGCAGCGAGCCTGTCGACTCGTCGGTCGCTCAATCAGGTGTGAATACTGGTGGTCGCCAGTCAGTCGCTTGTCGCTAGTCGCTCCAGCGACTGTCCCAAGTCGCAAGTGTGAACAGGCCCTAAGCCCCAAAATAAAAAAAAGCAAATAAAAAAAAGTTTTCCAAGTCTAGCGCGTCGACAACAATTGAGCAATCATACTTAGAACGCCTCATCTTTGTTTACCTTTTTCTTTTGCCGTTCTTGCTTTGCCCGAGTTTTCTTTTTTTTGCCTTTCTTTTTTTGCTGCCTGAATTTAGTGAGGTTTCTTTTTTGGTGCTTGCTTAACTTTATTCTATAAATAGAATGTTTTTTTTTGTTTTCTTTTTTTACTGCAACTTGTTTTTTCTTATTATTATTATTATTATTTTTGTGTTTTAGTTGTTGCCGGGTCTGTGTGGAGGTCGTGGCTAGGCGTAAACGATCGCAAACACCGTCCCGTAAACGCGAAGGTGTTTGTGATCTTCACCAACTAAGCTCTACTGTATTTAGCGGCTCTTAGAGGCTCTACTTGGCAAGGTCCCGTTTGTTGCGGCCTTCGGCATTAGTAGAGACGCGCGTAAATTTCAACTGGAGCTTAAAGAGGCACTGAAGTCGATTCTGAGATCGTCCTTTTGTGGTGACAATTCAATCTAGACGCTCTAAGCATCCCAACAAACCTGAAACCACAACCGTGGGTAGCTTAAAAATTGGGTTGTATGTATGTTTATACAGCCTAGAACTTGGTCTGCCTCAACGGGCGACGAGCCTCCCAGCTGTAGATGAGAAATTTAGCCAGTGCAGTACAACCGCTAGCCTGGGGTCTTTAACGTGCACCACGCAGTAGTGATACACGACCGCACGCCGGTACGATGCTCATCCAGATCGAAATGGGCAGGAGTGGGGATTGAATGGGTAGCTTATTTCCTTGTTAAAAGCGTGTTCAAAGATTGCGACACGCCCTTTTTGGGAAGAATTTTCTTCCAAGTGAAGTGGTCGACAAAGGGCACTTGTCGGAGAGTTGCAAGCGATGGCTCCGCCTGCGGAGAAAAATAGAAGTCTTATCCGAATGAGGTAAGACTTGGGCTCTCTTTGAAACAAGTTATAATAAAATCATTCGGAATATGCGCGTATTGTAGGGCTTTCATTAATCCACACTATGTAGTCCGCGAGAAAAAAAGTCTGCATGTTTTTCTATTGCCCTGAGATGAATAGGCAGTTTTGTAATATAGGACTTGGTATATGTGGGAACTACAGTCAAACCCACTTATAACGATCCCACATATAACAACCTATCGGTTATAACGACCAGCTATCAGAAAATATATGAGTTTAAGGCCCTGCCCATTAAAATTGGTCCAGATAAAACGACCGTTTTTCAAAGCATCATACTGTTACAACAAACACAAAGTCCGCTTTGGAAAGAAAAAAATACAAATCTCGGCGCGCAAAAAAAAAAATTACATTTCAAAAAAAAAAAAATCTCGCACGCGAAAAAGAAAAAAAAAAAAAAGTAAATGAGTTACATTTTGGGCGCGGCGCTCCGGGAGACGCTCAAGGTCATTTCCACGGCCGCGCAGCAGGGGAGGAAACAAAACTACAAAAGTAAAAACGCTCTCCCGGGTCGCGTAGTCTGCCGATTGTGCGTGCGCGGGAAGGAGAAGAAAAGGCAAAGGAGGAAGTCAACCACGCTGTGCTGTGTTCGTTCGTTCTATGTTTGCAAACTCTGTATTCAACTCAAGAAAAACTCAATGCTCGGTGTAAGGTGGCTAGCCCCATCACCATCGTGACCGTTTGTTTACTTTCGCCATTTTGGTATCGGTATCACGCACATTCTCTCGCGTTAAAATGAACCGTCTACGGACTCGTGTCTGTCAGTTTAAAGTGGAGAAAAAAAAAGAAAGAAGAAACACTATGAGGCTTTATTTAAACGAAAGGGCGTCACGCTGGCGGAAAAAGATAACAACGGTGCAGCACTTCGTAGCCTCGCAATCCCAGCAACCCAACGAGCTCGCAAAGTGTTGTTTGAAAGACGACCCTGCCAGAGGCGACGGCCGCGGACTCGTACATGCGCAGGAAGCGCGGCACTTAAAACGCTTTAGACCTAAGCAAGTATTAATTACCTCTGTGGACAGCGAAGAACCATCGTCCGACTAGTGCACGGCATTTATTTTTGTGTTGGCGTGCGTTTCATAAAATCTGTTCTATGAGGTATGTGGTCAATCTTCATTGTTTTACTTGTGTGGTAGAATCGGCAGTAATTTACTTTTTGATTTTCTGAAAGCTAAATCTGCCTGCGCGTTAGAATTAGGGGCGCGTTAGAATCTTGCAACAGTTACTTTAAATAAAGAGCTGGCAGAGTGAAACTACATATACCAGCTTCATCATCCTTATTTATTATGTTTTAAAGGTAAGTCCAGATATAACGAACTACTGATAAAACGACCACTTTTCGCGGAACTATCGCGTTCGTTATAAGTGGGTTTGACTGTAACACATTTTAAACAATATAAGATCAAAAACGACCTTTTTCAAAAATGACTTTAGTGCCCCTTTAAGTTAACATATTTTTGTATATCAAATTATCGATATATCAAACTATTTTACGATCCTCTTTGAATTCAATATATCCGGGTTCGACTGTACCACTAAGGAGTGTTCGGATCGTAGTTTTGCATCAGTGGGTTGCTCAGGCCACAACGGTCAAACTAGAAAAGCGCTGTGTTTAGAAGGAGGGTCGAGGAAATTTGGGAGCAAGCTATGAGGGTACTCTGGGGAATCCGAGTTCCTAGGAACCCAGTTTGAAAAGCCATGCTTTGAGTATTCAAACTGGGTTCCCCAGAGTGCCTTCATCGGTTCCCAAATTCCCTCGAACATCCTTGAGCCTAAGTAAGCTGCTCTTCCAGTTTAATACGAGTTACGTACGAGTTCCCATTGGATGCGTATAGCTATGAGTCCAACACTGACTAGTATGGGCACAAGTGTTTACATGGTCTGTGGGCTTCTACAGTTCTTTCTTGCGTCAGCGCCAGGACTGGGAGGAGTTGCTCGACTATCACTTCGAGAAATATAAGCATTCCCTGAGATTGAAAAGTTTGAGGCTCCCTGCTCTAGGTTGTCGATTTTGCGGGGCAATTTACTAGTGCTGGCACTATGCTGGGATGCTAGTAAGAGGCATAGGCGTGCGCAGAAAGGGGGGGGGGGGTGGCGGCGGCTGGCAGCGGCGGCGGCAGAGTGGGCTATGGCCTGCCCCAATAGGAAGTTTTAGTAGACCGTGTTTCCCCCTCCGCTAGCCCTCCGCTACAAAGAAACCGCCACTGCACCTGCACGCCGATGGCCTTGGCTGTAGAGTTCCGGGTAGCGGAGGGGCTTAGCGGAGCAGGAAACACTGTCTATTAAAACTCGCTAATGACTCTAGAGAGGCACAAATTAAGTAAGGTTCTATATTTGTTATGTTATGCAACAAAAGTATAATCTTTATTTGCACCCCTCTGAAGTCATTAAAGGGACACTGACAGGGTATTTATGCCTGCCGAGGTTTTTAATTGTACAGTCGGCACGGAATGAAACGCGAACAAGGAGCGCATGGTTTTCGACCCACGCTGAGTCACCTAGAGACGCAACACCGAAGGTTTGGATGCACTGAGCAAGAGTCTAACACATCGAAGGAGGAGCCATCTTCTTGCAGCTCCCATCTGGTTCAGGTGGTGCAGCATCTAGCGAAAACCATGCACCTACTGTTCGCGTTTCATTCCGTGCCGACTGTACATGACATATGAGAGTCCAACTACCCAGAACACAATTTGTGGCTCTAAATTCATTTTTTTTCCGCCCGAACACTGCCGATCAAGAACTGGCCGGTTCGAGTCTCGCTCACTTTCTTTTCCGTGGTCCCGGGCCGTTTTCTAAGGTTTCGACGCAACCACCAAATTTAATCAAAGTTGTTGGTCACTGAAGGCACACACTCACTATTAAAAATAGAAAAAAATATGAAACCCATTTTTTGTGGCTCCTAAAAAGCTGCAAATACGTTGATTGAAAAAAAAAAAGTTCCACAGAGAACCGGAAGCATTCTGCGCGTGCGTCGTTTCGCGTATCGTGGGACTTGCGGGGACGACGATGGCAGCGGATGACGGATATGGGACCTCTACTTCAGAGCTGTCGCTCGTGGTACCGGCGAATTCTGTCTGCCTTTAAAAGAGAAATTTGGTATTGATCAAAAGAATTGGTATTCATCCCGTACGACACATCCGACCACCAAGCCGATTTGCACGAAGACGTCGCCGAGCCGTCGCTCCCTTCTCGTGGCTGAAGACATCGCTCGCACAAACGTCAAGCACGAAGTGTGTACTTCTAGTTGAATATGCACGCGTACGATTTCTTTACTAGGTGCGAATGTTGCCAATGCGTGGTGCTTCCCGATTTCGACCCGGGAGTGCTTTGCAGGAGGAAAATCGGCAGCAAACTTTCCAACTTACAGTTTGCCGGCTGCATTATTACTGAGGAAAGAGTTCCCCAAGTAGCTCAGAGGAAAGACGTCCGCTTCACACGCGGCAGGACCAGGTTCAATCCCCAGTGATAGCGTACCTTTTTTTTTTTTTCACAGATTTTGCAATGTTTACGTTGCTTTTTTTTTACAATTATCACTGAAAGAAAAAAAATAACAAACAAATGTTGTGGACAAAACATCGCTGAACTAAATGGTATGGGATTTCCTTTTGACACCCGCGAACTCAATGTAATCACTTTCTACAAAATACAAGGAGCATATAAATCAGGTAGCGTCACTCCAGTGCCCGTAAATGATCTACAGGAATTGCAGCCAGCCATTGGTCCCGATCCTGTTGATCTTTCGGAAACTCTGTCGCACAATGCCACTTTTCTTTCGGACGCAGGACATGTGAGCCAGCTCTTCACACAACATCTTGGGTGTATTCTTTTCGCAGCTGATCACGGGAAACTCACCACGGGCACTCACTACACATCTCCAACTCCTCAATGTACAAAGCAACTCATCTTGGAGTACAGAACAGCGAGCGGAACAAACATAACTGCAAAAAAGAATCGCACGGCAAACAGTTCCTGCTACGCCGCCACGCATGTCGTCTGCTACGCAGAGGAAAAAAAAAAGCGCACGGTCGGGTGTAGCCACGTGACTTCCGCCACTCACTTTCTCCTCTCCACTTCTCTGACCTCCGTGCGCGGGTTTCGGTTTGGGTTTTGAGCAGTTGCGACTTTTGGCTTTATTAAAAATATACGCTACTTTGTTGCAAAATATTAATTGGGTAGTCCTCCAACACCATAATGAAGCGCCTGGCAAAAAATTAACAAAATATTTTGGGGGGTGTCTTTTTAAAGGGGTGCTCCGGCCGTTTTTTGAGCTACCGAAACAAATTGCATTTTCTGACTACCCGGGCTTCAGTCGTCACGGTATGCTATTTATTTTCTCCAAATACAAAA
>JAZHYW010055575.1:0-10526 GCA_037355805.1 Ixodes ricinus | reverse complement strand
TCTCCACTGGTGCAACTACCTGGCGAATGGTCATCGTCTGTCAGCTGACCTAAATTTAATGTCGTTGTTTACGCCGTACAAGACAGAGTGTTTAGATTGTGAATCTTCGCTCAAGAGAGTTATGCCGGCTGCAAGAGACAAGTAGGCCCAACCAAGGAAAGGCCATGAAGGCATCTGGCGCGCGCCGTGTCAAATGACGTCGCGTGATGAACACCAAATTCTTCCGTAAACCTTCTCCGTCAGAGGAGACTCAATGAAGCCGGGAAAATAGCAAGACAAACCGTAGCTCCAAAATCGATATCTCGGGAGATTTTGGCGTGCGCTCTCATGTGCAAAACCAGAATAAAGACGCGTGACATTGGAAAGACGAAAAGCGAGCTAACCGGAATGAGAGCCGTGTGACGATTCCTCGCTTTTCTAGCAGCGGATCGAAACAAGACCCATCGCTTCATGCCTCATTTGTCACTATTGGACTATAGTCAGATATAGAGCCACTAAATACGCCACGCTTCAGAGTAACGACACTTGGCCGTATTGTGGCTTAAAATCATGGTTGCTATGCTCATCTTTGAAGCTTCTATCTGAAAATCACAGGAAACGCTTTGCCTGTCCTCCACAAAAGTTTGTAACAGTCCGTGACGAGAGAAAGCACATATTGCATGAGCCTTCCTAACACCGAATCAAATGCCGAGAAAGTCGCACTTTGGAATCATGACGATCTGCGGTTAAGCGTTCCCGCTCTTCACAAGCCCCAATATGGCGGCGCCCACTGACACATGTCGGGGAACGGAGTGCCGATACTCTAAGCGCGGCCTCACGAAGTGGCTCTCAGTCAGATACAGAGAGTTTGGCCTTCTTAAGGAGATTTTGACGAGCTCGGCAACCACAGTCAAGCGTAGTCCACTCGATCTCCACCAGAGGGGATACTGTCTATCCCTCGCATAGTACAAAGATCAGTGGCGTAGTCTGACAACCGGGGGATGACTGCCTGTCCGTCCGCCATTCTGGGACACTGACTCACAGGAACTTTACGGCGAATTCTCAGCAGTAAAGAAGACGAAGCCAGTAACGCCACTTAGAGTTGTCGCGAAATCCGCTTGCTCCAGCTTGGGCAACAACGCTCCGCCCATTGCCAACCTCTCGAGTAGCCAGACGGCATTGGTCAGACACAGATAAAATACGCCAAATATAAACAACCAACGGCGTGCCTACCATATCCGACGCAGACGAAACGCCAGCGCGGACGCCGGACCAATCAAGAAATGAGGAAGTGCGCCATGACGAGTTCCTATGACAAGTCGGCTTGTGGAGCTCGCGCTGCAGAACCCAGGATCCTGGGTTCAATCCCCACCCTGCCCGTTTCGGTCTGGATGAGGCATCGTACCGGTGTGCGGTCGTGTATCACTACTGCGTGATGCACGTTAAAGAGCCCAGGCTATCGGTCCTACTGCACTGGCTAAATTCTCACTCTACAGCTGGAGACTCGTCGCCCGTTGTAGGCGGATCAAGTTCTAGGCTGTATAAACATGCACACAACCCAATTTTGTTTTTCGGCTTGTGGAGGAGAAATACGTTGGCGCGGGCAGCGGGAAAACATGGCCCGACATTCGATTGCTATTCGGTGCTGGTCTACCAAGTCCGTAGCAGACGTAATCAACAATAGATGTGATGAACGGTCTTGCATAAAAATGTCCCGATCGAGGACGCCCGATCCACACGGTTGCTTCCTCGGCGGTTCTGCGGAGTACAGAGCGTAATTAATGTTCGGTCTAATGATATGGAGTTTGATTTCATTTATATTACGTTTTATTGAACTTTCACTGGTCACGAGAGATGGAAGACTTGGACAAAATTGGGCCACACAAATAAAAAGGTCCAATGTCCGAGTTTTTTGTTTTGTTGCCTTCTACATCAGCGCGCAACTTGTCACCGCCTGTCTTGGACACCATTAGTTCACGTCGTCCGTATAATAGCCTAGTTTATACACTCACTGGGTACTTTGACTGACAAATCTAACCCGTTCGCGATGAAAATGGGTCTGACAGATTAAGAAAACGTAATGCAAACCCATAGGTTTTGCGATTTTATTTCAACTGGATACTCTGCTTTTCTTCTTTTTTTTTTTTTACGAATTTAGGGTATTAAAGTTGCTAGCGAGGCTAACGGTGTGGGTGAAGCCGCAACGAAGAACGCGCAGCCTCACTGCATACGTTTTATACATGCGTGCAAAACGCCGAGTTACCACTTCCCCGGTCCCGGGTTCTTTCACCAGCGAAAACACGTTCCACTCGCCGCTGTTACCGCGGTCGCGAGCCCCGCCGAGTGCTAATATGCTCACTACAATACGGAGCGAGACGAAAAAAAATAATATGCGGTGCAGCTATCCTTGTGTATTGAAGGCTCATCCATTGACTAGGTCGCAGCACCGCGCTATCTGCGTTATTGTAATCCCTTCCAAGACCGACTGTCCCGTGGAGCCCCCTCCCCCCATTTCCCCTCTGTTATTTATGCCTTGGACCTGTGATATGATAAACACGTGCTGAAGCAATTGCAGATTCCGTGCATGTAGCAGGAGCAAAAGAAAAAAGAAATCGCCATCCGCCACGATGACATTTCTTCTCAGAACTCGTTTTTTTTTTTTTCAAAGCGAAAATAAATTGTCAGCTTATTTGACCATCTTCGCAGGAAGATAGAATTTGTAATTTCTTGCTCACTTCTTTTTCGAAGCCTCCAGACGGTAGCAGGCATGCACGGTGTACGCGGGAACCCTCAGCCGCAAGTTGCAGCCCCTCTTCTGATTCTACATATACTCACCTGCAGTTATCACACTCATTCGCGGCAAAAAATTTGGATATCGCCGCTTGGTGGACTTTCTTTTTTTCCCCCACAGCCCAGAGTGATGCTTAAATCTCTGTGCTGGTTCAGGCTGCGTGCAGTTGTGCTTCAAATCTCTCTGTGCTGGTTCGAGCACGTATGCGGTTGCAACATCTCTATTCGCTATGGCAATCAAAGCATAACCGTGGGCAGCACGTGCTTCTTCACTTACCAGAGCTTCTAACCTAGGGTACAGACCCAGAGTAATCAGCGGCGCCTCGAATCGGTGAGTAGTTACTCGCGGTCACCAGCTGTGCAGCGCGCTGACTGCTAAGCGCGTGCTGACGGTTAGCTCCGACACGGTTATTTTTAACGTGTCCTTCCGCACCATCACGGTCACCGCCGCCCCGACCGCCAGGCAGGCATTGATCCCCGTGGTGATGACGTCACGACATGGCGTTTGGGTCCAAACAAACCGTTGCTGGGGACGTTGCTATGGACTAATGCATGGAGACTCCACATGAGGCTAGATTTTGCTTACAGGTAAGTAAATAATTTTTTGTAAGCAACCTAACTTCTGATATCTAATTATGAAGATGTTCTTGTCGTCTCAGTGTCATATTGCAACGATGAAAGCCATTTCTTGAAGTCTTACACTCCGCTTTGCTTTGGTAGCAGACGACACGATAGATTTGCTAGCCTCTGTTGCAGCGGGCGTCTTCATTGAAATGCGTCGGTAAACAAGCGATCAAAACAAGGGATTGCCGTGGCCGTAGAGGCCTCCGCAATGTGCGTTTTTTTTTCCTGTGAACAATCCAGCTTAGTTACGAGGGGTGAAAATGCAGTAAACCAAAACCAATCAACGCAGATCAGTTACGATGACGACCTGAAGTGCATTACCGGCGTAGTGCAGGCACTATGAGAAACAAATCGTACGCCGTCGAGGTAAGTCGTTTGTTATTGTAATTTTATTATTGTGGCTGTCAGGTTATTAAAAAATTGCATGTCTATCGCGATTTCGCAGTATTTTGCTTTTTTTCCCCTTGGTATACATCAAATTTCGTGGATGTGCTCTTTTGGTGAAGATCTTCATCGAACCCGCGATGCGAGTACAGTCTGTAATAGACTCACCTTATGTTTTTTATCCAGTTCTTTCGCGCTTTGGGGTCTTGCGGAAATCTGGAAGAAACTGCAAGAATCTCTCTCCACGCGATGGTTACAACTAGGTATGACAGCACCTCGCATAGCGCGAGTCCGCAAACAAAATTTGGGATCTCAACCGTTCGCCTGAAGTGCTTTTCGCGGGTGCAATGCGATCTTTTAGCAGACTATCATCTCGATCGACGCCTGGACTTTCGATAAACCATATTTTGCATCGCACCCCACTATGAAATCTTAAGAGTGTCTGAAACTCATTATATTTCAAACAAATGCGATGTCAGAATATCGTCTTTATTCACACGATGCAAACGACGCCCACTTGGCCGGCTGGCGTGCAAAAGACGGCATACTTCTTGCATTCGTCGTCTGCTGCAGGCATCTTGAGGACCGGAACTTGCAGTCGTAAATATTTCAGAAACGAGCGATTACCGGCATACTTCTGTCGAAACATATATGACATTCAAGCTTTCTATATCTGTGATTTTTAGAAGTTTAAATCCTACTCTGATTTTTGAACGGTCGGGTTTTCGTAGCTAAACCGAGCCACATGTATTTGCCCATAACAACGACCCTAGCAACGGTTATTTTGGACCCATGACGTCACACTTTACGGAGTCAATATCAGAACGTTTCAACCTGCAAATAGTAAAAATAGAGGGGAGGCAAAACGAGAATGTGTGACGGTTACGTTTATGTCCTAAATGCCTTCTACTGGCGTGGCGACGGCAAAACAATGTTTTCGCCCATACTGGAAGTGACGACAATTCAAGATGGCGTATGCCCTTGCGAAAAAGGTCTATACGCTCGTTGTGAGCATGCGCTTTAAACATCGCCCTCGAATATGGCATGTGAAAGGAGCACGGCGGCGGCGTCGCCTCTGTCGCCTACTGTTCGTAGAGAGCCCAGATTGTATACTTCGTTTCAGCTTGGGTCCAGACGCAGGTGCTGCCAGCGCGAGCTCCGGGGCCATCAGCTCTGCCAAGCACGCGCGCTCGTGCAATGCGAGCACTGTCCAAGGCCACACCGCTCGCGCTCGTAGCATCGGCTGCGTCTGGACCCAAGCTGAAACGAAGTATAGGATTGATCGAGATCGTTTGCAATTTATTAAGGAGGAAGCCTCCATCGGAGATTGGTCGCAAGTGCGCCATGCGCTGCGTTATCGCGCGGTTAGGAGGATTAGGAGGAAAGCAGGCGGAAAGGTAGAAACGCTCGCGGACGACCAACGCGTTCGTGAACTGTGGCTTGCAGCAAGGAGTATTCACTGGGCGCCATATTTGTGGGTGATGTCAGGTGCGCATGCTCTGAACAAGCCCACATTAATCAGGTTGCTAAGACCGGCAATCTTGAGGGTGCGAAATGCACGTTGCAAAAGAACTGTGAAGCTCGCTATCAGCACGCGCTCAGCAGTCGTGCACACAGCTATGACCGCCAGTGAATACTTCCTAAATGAGAAACCACGTGACCCTGATCGAGCAGTTGGAAACTCCCTGTATTACAGACTCCCTAATTGTTCGCTGCCACCTAGCGGTTGTTGCCGCTCATTAGTCGGGAAGCAATTGTGACCAATTGGGCGGGTGCCCGTCAATATTACGACGAGATTTAAGGTTCTTTGTAAATTCCGCAAGCTTTTCGGTCGCACAAATCTTGAGTGAACGTAATCTGAGTGCAGTGGCTCAAAAAGACCAACCGATGAAACTGATACGTTTTGCTGCTAGGGGCGTCCTGGTGAGTCATGTCCGCTCCTTTCCTTGGCCGCCGCCATGTCTCTGCTCGTGCGGGCAAGTATACGTGCAAGTGCGAGCTTGCCAAAGCTACGTTCACACGCACCCTGCAAATGCTTGCACGCATAGCGCACCGGACAGCTACTTCAGAAGTGAAGAGTGCGCATGCACAGCTTTGAGGGGCGTTCAAGATGCGCAGTGCACGTGCGTCCATATTTTGACTCGCAGAAGGTTATTCAAGAGCATGAACCTTTCCAAAAAAGAGCGTGTGGCCGGTGCCATTTTGAGTGTTCTTGCGTATGGCGCGTGCTTTTCTCGCTTGCCGAAGCGACGAACACGCACTTGATGGGCTGTGAGGATCGCGTGCTGGACTGTGATTTTGTAAACATTGGAAAGGTCTATATGTTCAGCGCAGATGAAGTTAAGTGTGCCTTTGTAACGAGAATATTACACGATGTCAACTTCGTTTAAGATCTAAATGTGTATTTATTTGTGTTAGAAATCATAATCCCTCTATATGCAAATGTACACAGGTTTTCTTTTTTTATTTGGTACATATTTTGTAATGACTGACGAGATTTCCGTGTTTCCTTTCGAATTTTAGATGAATTGAATCGCCGCCATTTGTTTCTGTAAACAATTTTGAGCCATAAAAAAAAGAACTTGTATGTGTGGATGTGAATTTGTTCCAGGATGTAATATTGAATGTATGTTGAATGTATTGAAGGATGTAATATTGAATGTATTGAATTATGTGTCGTTTTACATGCAGGATATTCTTGAGTCGTACTTGGCTATCTGTACATTTCACATCCTTGAAACGTTGCAGCAGCCCCCATCTCCTACCTTAGTGATTGCTTACCATAATCAGTTAATCACACCGAACAATCCATAAGCCTTGACCTGTCTCGCGCTCCGACGAGACACTCATAATGGTGCAGATTAAGTGTGTGCGACGATAGCTACCGACGGATTCATTTCTTCACGTGGCCAAAGTCAGATGTAGGTATTTTTGTCAGGTACGATATACAAGGATATTTGTTTTACGTATATACCCACGCACATAGTTACCAAAGAAAGTAAATACTCCAGCAAGAAATTCCTTGAGCAGTTTTTCAAGACATCCTAGGTTTCAACATAGCTTAAAAAAAGATTTGCAGACAGAAATTACATTAATTAAAAAAATGTATCAAATCAATCATGAATGGACGGACGAATACGGCTGAAGTACAACACTGTGAGATCACTGAAGATAAGTTTTTCGAGCCAGCTTATTTTTACCAGTACCAAAAAGATTTTTTTTTATAGAGACCATAATAATTTGATAATAGTTTTTATCCGATCAATCATGGACGTATGAACGAATAGGGTTGAAGTACAATGCTGTGAGATAATAATAATAATAAGTCAACGACCATTTTCCTGCGGACTCACGAGACAGGTTTCACGAGCATCTTGAGCACTATAACCTTGGCGCAAATGTAATATATATATATATATATATATATATATATATATATATATATATATATATATATATATATGTCTATATATATATGCTAGCTATGGACAATACAGTCACAACAATAGTGAGTTTTAGTAAATATTTCCGATAACTATACCCGATTCTCCGCCGCGATGTCTTTGCCCATGCATCGTATCGTTTTCGGGTATCGTTATCGGAGTCATCAGAACAACCTACTAAAGCTCTCCTTGGAGATATTTAGTAACACTCCCCATTGGGGAGCTTTAGTGAAACTCCCTGTGAGTTTTAGTCAATCGTTCGGATAACAGTACCCGATACCCTGCCGGTACATTTACTCATGCTTCGTATCGTTATCGGGATTTGTCATCGGAGTTATCGCAACGATCTACTAAAACCCTATTGGTAACACTCCCTATTGGGAGTTTTAGTAGAACTCCCTTTGGGGAGTATTAGTCGATCGTTCCGATAACGGCACTCAATACCCTACGGCGTACGCCTTCGTGCATGCCTCGTATGTTGGTATCGTCATAATAGTTCGCGAAACGATCTACTACAACTTCCTAATGTCGCGCTATAGAACTTAGAAGGAGCAACACCCAAGAAGACAAGAGCTAATATATAGTTATATACATCTCTGATCGCACCGTAACTATTACAAATACTGTTTTATTTCATAAAGTTTTGAAATCGCATTAGCGCAGCTTCAAAAGGAAGTTGGCCAGAATGAAAAAGCAATTTTTTTTAAAGGTTTAAAAAAAATCAACCGAAAATCGCGCGGAACTCCGAAAACGCGAATATTGTTTCCTCCTATTCTCGAGAAGCCAAGATATTTACTGCACCTAAATAGAAAATACGGCACATCTTTATGCGTTATTGATACCAGCCCGGTGTTCGTTTTTTTTAAGCATGTATAACGCAAGTTTTTATGGGTCGCGTGGTTAATGATATAACCCTCGCTCCACTGAATTATTGACAGCGCAAATATATCGTGTTTTGGTACTAAAAGAAAAAAAAAAGGGGGGGGGGGATGAGCGTGTTGACGTAGGTACTTATATAATGAAAAATAAGCGAAGGGGAGGGACGAAGCCTGCACATGTCTCTCCTCGTCCCTTCCTTCTGTATAGCTTTCATTATACTGGTACAAAGGGTATTAGGCAAATATTGTATAGAAGCACCAATGAATCAAAAAGCATCGGGAAGAAGTCGGCGAATCTAGAATCAAACTGCAGCAAAGTGGCGGTCTAGGCCAGTTGGTTCATCATCGAATAGTACTGGCGGCTGAAGAAACGTGGGGCACGACTACCGTAATATCCCGAGTCATCGCCCACCCCTGCCGCCATGTCTTCAATTTTCTGTACATATCTAGCGTGGCTGCACAAGAGATAAATTAAACCCAAACTCGAATTAGTTTCATTATTTTATGCAAGACATGCAGTGAAAGAATGTTTTACTATACCAAATTTAGTCCGTTGCTTGCATACGCGCGATGAACACCGCCGACCGGCATACAGCGCAAACGTTTCTTCCGTGAAAGCACGTTACTAACACTACAATGTTCTCTTCATTAGTAAAAAAAGTAAGAAAAAAAGTAAAAAAGAAGAGTCAACAAGAAAATATAAAGACCAACCAGGTGTAACGAGCGAGCGAGCGATCGCGCGGGCGAAAGAGGCGACGTGGGAAGCGGGAAAGCCGGCGATCGCGTTGGTAAATACTTTCGAGTCGGGTCAAGTCGGGTGCCTTGTCAATCACAAGGAGCAGGCTCTTGTGCAACTTTCTTGTTCGGTGCATACATGCGTGCGTTCGTTCGTGCGCGGGGTGCTATCAACGCGGGTTAAGGCGGCATCGCTGCGTGACGTGGATTACACCACGAGTGGCACGGAGCTCGAAATGGGACGCTTTACACACGTCTGTGAGCGGCGTTCCTGCAAATCTTTGTTTACCATTGCTTTCTTCCCCCTTCCACAATGAAGTCTTTCACCCTCCCCTCCTTCACCTATATATGCAAACTTCGGGTCAATAAATGTTGCTAGTTGGAAGTCATCGTTGTTCGTCCCCCCCTTTTATGTATCTTCCTCATGTTTAGTTTGTTTACCCGTTGGCTTTTTCTGAAACATCGCACAACCATATCAATCACGGTCGCTACAATCAGGAGGAGGAGCGGTTTTCGGTGACCTTATTTCGGTGAGGACGGACTTTGACCTACACTCTGCGACTTTGGGGTCGCGGAAATTGGGGAGGAAATCCGTAAACAGAACTGTCTTTCCGTCCCTCGTTTTACTTTGTCGCGGACGTCTTCCAACAATAAAGTCTGCGGCCACGTCATTCGGGTAAGATGAATGTTCGCGGATCAGCAAAGGCTGCGTTGGGGTATTTGTAGGAGTGGGCGATCACTCGGTGTCGTTTCTTCTTTTTTTTTTTTCAGGAAATCAATAATTGCCCAAAAAGTGGGGTGGGCAGTGACTCGGGATATTACGGTAATTACTTCTTCCAAAATACTGTCAGTTCCTCACGGGACTATGGTAGGAGAGTTCATAAACACTTCCTCGAGTTTCGTTGTTTCAAGAAAAAATTTATAACAAATAAATTTTCAGATGGGTAAACGGCCAAACTGCCAAAAACAAAAACAACGGATCACGCAAAAAAAGAAAAAAAACATATACTCAGAAATTGACTACAATGGAACAAACGCCGCAGCTAATATTCGCAACGCTCTGGCGCATTTTTTTTCTATCAAAATTAAATCCGGAAAAGGAAAAAGAAAAAGGAAGGCGCAAACGACACACTAACTCGTACATGTATCTGTAAACACATTTAGACAGAAGATATATTAGCCATGTGGGAGTTGTGCCCACATCACACGTTTCTATCGGTCCGTGCCTGGGGAACATTTGTTAACTGTCTACCTGGAACGGTAATTCAAACAGCTGACAGTGAAATTAGGTCAGAACGTAACTGAGTGGCTGTCAAAAAGCAGGCCGCTATTGCGCCCTTACAGCGGATTACAGGCGTACATACTTCGTGGAAGCAATCGTTACACGGGATGCGTGTGTACTTAGTTTCGTGTCCGATCGCGTGGAAGGAATATATACCCGAGGAAATAGAACCGTGTTTTCTGGCATGGGTAAATAAACTATGCAGTGCAGAAAGCTCGAACTCCGCGAGAATGTGAATGTTTGATAAGATGACGTCGCCTAAATTAAGATATAATTGAGAAAAAAACAAAACAAAAACTTCTCTATAAGCTGACGTTCGCCTAAGCCTAATATCGTCAATCCACCTAAGCCTAATATCGTCAAAACAAGTAATTCTATTGTGAAAGTTCGTGGGATTAATACCAGTGGAAA
>JAZHYW010055574.1:0-25987 GCA_037355805.1 Ixodes ricinus | reverse complement strand
TAAAATTCCGAGCAAGCGCCCCCACCCGAGCAAGAGCCCCCCCCCCCCCCCCCCAACTTCACCACTAATTTCACATTTCCGCGCCGTTCCGGGAAAGCGCCCCTCCCCGCTCCGCACCCGTATCACGCACCGCGCTGACCGCGCCCAGGCAACACTGGCCCGCGAAGTTCAGTCCACGAATTCCTACTTTGCAGCCCAATGGGCCCGGTCACTAAGCGCCATTGTCGCTTTGTTTTGGGGGTGTCAAGTCGGCTATGCATTCTTACACAGTGGCAAAGAAAATCGAGGTCGTACAATGGCATTGTGAAAACAAGAAAGACGTACACCAGACGTCTCGACACATCAAGCTCGACCGGATACGGGAATGGGACAAGAATTTTGACAATTCGCTACAGTCAAACTACGGGAAACCCAAAGTTCGACGAAAGCTAACTAATGGCGCGCCGGTGTTCAGTCAATACGTGCACGACACGCTCTTTTAATACCTGGAGCGCGAAAGAAGTGCAGAATGAGCCATTAGCAACCGGCTTCCTTCTGAAGCGGCTGTCAAAATAGCCAACGGCATGCAGTTTGGAAACATCAAGGAATGCTGCGAACTTTTTCTTGTGGCCGACTCTGAGGAGTCTTTTGGTGGTTTTGAAAGTGATTAACATAGCAGTGACAAATCGTTGGCCTAATAAAGTCTATGTTCTCAGGGATAAATAAAATATTAAATCTGTGTGCACTGCGCTTTTTTTTTCTTTTTCTGGCTGAACAATTTTGTCGCCGCCATCTTGAATTTTGGTGCCGTTCCGGGATAGCGCCCCTCCCCCACTTTGCAGGTAATTTTGACTTGCGTGCAGGGGGGGCGCTTACTCGGAATTTTACGGTCGATAAAAAGTATGGAGTCCCACTAGCCATCCACATACATCTACCAAAATCACAGAACAGGAAATTACCTCTAAAAGAACTCCAGGGTTCATGTCAGGCTCTCAGCGTAGCAGATGTTAAGGCAATAGTGACTTGCGAAGAGTGCAGCACACGCCGTTGGTATGTCTGTTTTTTTCCCCCTCAAACATGAGCCTGCCAGTGATGCTGAGTGCGTACTCGTGGACAGTCCACAGATCAACCCCTAGAAAAGTTTAAAAAATGAGTAAATAGTAAACATTCAGATAATAAGTAAAGTCGCTGACAAGGCATTGGAACAATGGGGCTGGGTTGCACTTCCACATCGTGGACATTTCAAATAATTCTATAAACAATACGGGGGAAGGGGCCGAGCTTTGTCCCTCGCCCTCTTACTATCGGTCTCCCCTCCACATTCCACACTACCGACATTACTTGTTGCCGACAGCATAAGAAATCATAGGCTCGATTTGCCTTGCCTCCACTATGAGTGAGCTCGCTTGAGTGTAGGCCAGAGTCAGAATCCTATTGCAGGAAGGAAGACTGGGCGTGAAGGCACATAGGTAAATGTTCCCTGGTTAGTGGAGGGGAGACACGTGTCCCCAAAACTGAACAGGAAGCTTGAAGACCCTCTCCCTCCCCAGTTGCATACAGGGGCGGATGCAGGAATTTCCTGAGGGTGGGGGGTTCAGGTGTTGGTCAGCGTACCATTTGTTTAGGAGCCCCTCTCCCTCGTTTCACGCCCTAAATTCTACACATGCAGAAATCAAGAGGGGGGTCAGGACATCCGGACCCCCCTCTAAATCCGCCCCTGGTTGCATATGACTACCACATTTGCATGGATACTCACTGTATCCTTACATCTAGCATATACTTGTATTGGATGCAAGGAAGCCAAACGATTTGTCACTTGTAGTGACTTCGGAAATGTGTGTTCTTGCTACGGAATATTCGTTGTGTTTGTAGATTTCATGACTTGTCTGACAGACATGTGAAACACTTCAAATGATTTGTTTCTGAATTAAGCTCTGAGACATGCTTTATATTTAGAGATCTGTGTTTTTCAGTTTTTATTGTTCTAGGATTTGCCATACTTTTTTTGTTGCTTTTATTTGGAAATAAAGTTTTCAGTTTTATCGGTGAATATTTCTAGAGATGAAAGCTTACCGGGTTTTTTTCTTTGCTAAATATGCATTGACTAATTCCATTTTTCAGTGAGGTCAATCCGAAATGCAGTACATTGAACGGATATTTGAATTATATACATGCGGCAACACTTGCAGATATGACAAACATAACCTAGGGTACCACTTTGGTAGGGACGACGACAAATTCTAAATTGCGAAATTCGCAAGCATAATTATTGGCACTTTACTGCTCCTCACATTTACAGGATTATCAAAACTGCTTTCCACTAGCCAGATAGAAGCTTGAGAGGGTGTTGAAAAAGAAGCAGCTGAAATCAAATGGCTTGACAAACAACGAAAAGCTCAAAATCTGGCCTCTAGGAGACAACAGCCAACTTTACGCACAAGGACTGAATAACAAAATGAAAGCAGATTGCATCCACGACAAACCCAAGTACTCCTTAAAAAGTGCTTGTGCTAGCACGCGCTAACACAAGCCCTAGCTTTAGCGCTAGCGTGCGCTAAAATTGCGTACGTTATTCTAAAACTCCCTAATGACGCGCATACTCGACCAACGTGGTGGAACCCTTTGAAAAAACGCGGCAAACAAACATGGTTGTTCAAGCCGTCGCCTCACTAAAGCGAGAAAGGAGCCAAGACCGACAAATCGCGAGAATATGCATGCATTAATCCGAAGCTATCTTTGGCAGGGTCTCAATCGCTTGTGCTTCCTTCCCGAAAAGGAGCGCGAGCGACAATCGCCAGTCGGCCAGAGATGCACTCGGTCAATGTGCACGTGCTCGCGGTTTGTCGGTGTCGGCTCTTCTTGTTTCTCGATCTTGCGGGCCACGGGCATAACTGTTCTCAGATTCGGATCGTGCTTGCCACCTTCACATTCAAAATGATACTCACGTTACGTTCGTTTACGTCCGGGCCTGCCAAACGGTTTGAGTACTGCGCCGCCTCAGCCGCATCGGTGCTTTCCCTTCTGTAAACTTCGATTTCTGTTTTCTTGCTGGGAGAAACAAGACGCGACGCCGGCGACACGAGCTGCGCGCGAGGCGCGAACGTGGCGCAACCACGCGAACGCGAGAAGAAGGGGCGAGAAAGAAAAGCGAGTGGGAGCCGTGGGAGCAGCCTGGAGCAGCCAAGAGTTGCGACAGACGACGCAGGCGCAGAACGAGGTGCTGGCGTGCCCATCACATCACGTGCGCGCCGTGCGTGCGTGTGGAGCGTGGCGCCCAGTTGCTCGCGGTCTTCCGTTTCATTTTTTTCGTCTCTGTGCCTTCTCCCCTTCCCTTTTCACTTGAAAGACACGGGCAACATACCGTATTTGTTTTTTACGGAGGTCGCGCCGTGAATTCCACGGTCAGGTGGCTGTGGAATTCACGGTCATTTTTTACAGTGTACTCTGAGATGAAAACTATATCAGATACACTTGGCTTTTCTCAATATGTCGCTCAGCCGACACGCGGTTCTAACCTTCTTGATTTGTTGTTTTGCAACACTCCCGATGTTGTGTCGAATGTATGCGTCATACCTGGCATCAGTGATCATCATGCCGAAGTTGCCAATTTGGCCACAACTACTAATCGAGTCAAAATTAACGAGTCTAGGAAAGTTTTCTTTTTTGACAAAGGGGATTATGCAAAGATCTCAATGAATCTTGAGAACAGTTTTTTGTCTTTTGAATGTATTGCAGACGACATAAGCGTTAATAATTTGTGGCTAACGTTTAAGGAGAGAATTCTTACTCTCATGGACGCTCATGTACCTAGTAAATTAAGCAGTAAACTGAAAAAAAGGGAGAAGCCATGGATTACTGGTGAGCTAATTTGCATGATACGTAGACGACAGAGAACCTTTACAAAGTACTGCAAAAATAAATCTGAGGATAACTTTTGTAAACTGCGGGACCTAACGTCACAATATAAGAAAAAATTGAGAAAATGCCAGAGGACGTTTTTTCAAGGTTTAACTTTAGACCTGCAAAGTAACAACAAGAAGAAGTTCTGGAAATTTATGAAACGGTGTGGTAACGATAAGCTTGGGCCCCCAGTCAAATGCAGCATGAAGGGTTTGTTGTAACAAATGATTATGATAAAGCTACATTATTTAATGATTTCTTTAAGTCAGTATTCCTTCCCGATGAAAATGTTTTCCTACAGATGATTAGCGACCAGTATGTTGGCATGCCGCAGGTTGAGTTCTCCATTAATGGAATCAATAAATTACTTGTTAATATTGATGAATCCAAAGCTACTGGTCCTGATGGTATCTCCCCTAGGGTGTTAAAGTATTGTTCGAGTGCAGTAGCGAAATATATTTTTGTAATTTTTTCTAAGTCGATACAGGAGGGAAAACTACCTGATGATTGGAAAGTAGCCAATGTCGTGCCAGTTTTAAAGGGCGGATCTAAATGTAATGTTTCGAACTATAGGCCGATCTCGCTTACCCCAGTGTGCTGTAAAATTATTGAACATGTTTTGTATTCGGCGTTAATGAAGCACCTTGTTTTGATCGAGTTTTTGAATGATCAACAGCATGGGTTCCGAAAAAGGTATTTCGTGTACGACGCAGCTAATCGAGTTTTATCATGATATTGCCACAGTGCTTGATAATAGAGGTCAAGTTGATTGTATATTTTTAGATGTCAAGAAAGCGTTTGATACTGTCTCTCATTCGGTATTACTGCAGAAACTTGAAGTCCTAAATATTGATAATAATGTGATGAACTGGTTACGAGATTACCTAGCTTCAAGGCAGCAACAGGTTGTGGTAAATGGGACATGTTCGGGTCGTGTCTTAGTAACATCTGGCGTTCCACAGGGATCTGTGTTGGGACCGCTTCTCTTTCTCATTTATATTAATGATATTTCCCGAGGAATTGAATCAAAAATATGTCTATTTGCCGACGATTGTGCATTGTACAACGCAGTGTCTGGGGAAACGGATTTCACACAGCTTATGAGAGATGTTAAACGAATTGAAACATGGTGTAGTAACAATAAGATGTCATTAAACGCTAGCAAGTGTGTTCATGTGTGCTTCACAAGAAAACAGAATAAATTAACTCATCAGTACTCCATTAACAATTAAAATATTAGAATGGAACCATCTTATAAATATTTAGGTGTTATATTTTCCGAAGACGGAACATGGACAGCACAAGTGAACAGTGTCGTTTCCAGGGCAGGCAGGGCTCTAAGTTTTTTACAGCGCAACCTTAAACATGTAAGCAAAGAGCTTAAGGAAGCAGCGTATAAAGCGTATGTTAGACCGATATTAGAGTATGCCTGTCATGTGTGGGATTCGTCTTACCAGGTTCGTATCAGTGCTATGGAACGTATTCAATCTGTTGCTGCTCGGTTTGTCGTGGGAAGATACGATCGTTTCAGTAGCACAACTGAAATGAAAAAGGAACTGGGATGGATGCATTTAAATGAACGTCGTAAAAGGCTGCGCCTCAAACTGTTTTACTCCATTTATCACAACCAAACAGGAATTTGTGCTGCAAAGTTTCTGCATTCGCCATCTTACCGTTCTGCTCGTACAGACCATTGTTATAAGGTTCAGCCGTATTTCTCCAGGACAAACATTTTGAAACACTCTTTTTTGCACGAACCATCGCAGAATGGAATTCATTACCGGCGGAAGTGGTGTGCCGCGAGACTGTGGATCTTTTTTTAATGCATTGTGCCCCCCTGCAATAATGCCTGTATAGGCGCTGCGGGTTTTTCATGAATAAAAAAAAGAATATTAACGCGGAGCTAGACTTCGTAGTACCTGTGCCTTTTTGTTCCATCCGCGATGGTTCCTGATTCGCGCGACTTGACCTTCAGCAAAACGACCTTGTGTAAATCTCCGATCGCAGCGCTGAGAACTGGTTTTGTTGCGATAACTACCGAATTATGGCCAAATCAAAACAATTATGTTGCACTTACCAAGGACAAGCACCAGAGGCTTTGAAGGAAGGGTAGTCATAATTTCAGCGGTGTCAATGGTTGTCTGCCATGAAAGAGCAATTAAATGCAGGAATAAATCAGGTTGAAAAATAGCACCTTCATGATTTAAATGAACGAACAAACATCAGTCATATGCTTGTGTAATTTGCAGTGACTGCACTTTCATTGTATTCATACATTTTTTTTGTGTATTTGGACTTTAAGAGAGTCAGGCTGCAATAGTAAAAGTGCCACCTCGATTGTGCAGAACAGATACATTTTGAAGTAAAGGTGCATCATACGGAACCGTCCTCTAAAGAGTGGTGTTCAACGGTCGAGTTCTTCTGCCACTCCATTTGTTTCAGTAGCCAGATTAGTACATCATTCGTCTTCACATGGTGCTGCAGAAATGTGCGTAGAAGCTCCAGTTCCATGACCTTCTCTTGTGTGAACAGCTACCGAAGTACTTTGTCGCTAAGCCTGAAAATGATAAAAATGTGCTGCTCTCAAACCAGCGGCTGCGATCGCTACAAAAGAAAGTAAGTCATAAATATTTTAAAAGGAATATAGAGGGTGCGAGCTGGTTGAAGCTTATACTTTTAGAAAAAAAACTATTATCTTGACGTTTCTTTCATTTTCGTCAATGAGCATTTTTGGGAAAGATGATCTGACTCCGAATATTCCAAATAAATTATGTAAAAATAAATTGATTTAAAAATAACTGAGCCCGTAATACATGAACACTTTTTTAAAACAAAATAGTATCGTTATTCATAAAAGTAATAATATTCAAATCAGTAGCATGCACTATTTCTAAATACAATTGTACTCGTACCTCTTCAAATCAGCAAGGAAGTGATTCTTCGTAAAAAGGAAATGTCACTCTCTATGTGCCTGAATGAAACGGTTTTTCTCGGTGTTAATTGTGAGGCGAATGGCTAGATATGCTTACTCTATAAGCCCTTGAAGTTTCAGATGTTGCTCCTTTTTCCCTTTTATGTTCTAAAAAACAAGAATTTTTATAGCGCAGTCGTATTCGTCTTTGTTGTTTATTTCGACTGGCGGCTGCCACTCGACTGAGCCGTACGTTATCCTCACACTCAGCCTCTTAGTTGCTCCAAAATTGAACTCCACCAAAAGACGCTTGCAACCTCGTCTTGCGTTGACAATGCATCACTATTGTGTGCGCGTGTACGTGAAATGTTGGCAATCATGAGAATGAAATTCGAAAGTGTCTCAGGGTATTTCACATTGACGTAGGTGGCTACTGCGCCAATGCCTTTTGCAGGCGGACGAGGCATGACTTTGCACATTGCTGTTGCACTCGTCTGCACAGGTTCCTGATGCTCAGTCGATTTGAGGGATGTTGATTAGTACAGCGCTTTTCAATCTCATTCAAAAAGAACGTCAACGGAAGTGCTAGGCAATCCACAAACTGTGAAATGCCACCCGACGTAGAAAATGGAGGGCTTTTTTTGTAAACAAAGCAGATTTAGGAAACAGACCAGATTACCATCAACAGATATGACTACTATGCCATTAAAATTTTACCTGACAGAAGACCGGACTTCAGTTCAGCATATTCGCACTATAACACCGTATTTACACTTGTATCGCGGAATCGCGGGCTTAGAAATAACTCGCGAAAAGGAAAATGCATTGCGTTCTATAGTATATGAAGGGCTGTTTCACAGATCTGCTTAGACAGCGTCTAAAACAACCAAAACGACAGCTACTAAGGGGTATAACCGTGTCTCGCGATTTCTTGACAATGCTGATTTGTGCATTGCTTGTCGTGTTCTGCAGGCCACGGTTGTCCTGGTGACTTTGTGGTTGGTTTCGTTTTAGTACTCACGCAACCAGTGCCAATACATGAACCAGGTAAAATATCGTCCTAGCCAAAGTGAACAACTTTTGTTTCTTTTCAAAGCGCGTGCTAGCTTTTCACATAGAACCGACCCCTCACAGTTTGTGATAGAAACACAAATACGAAAGAGAATGTAGTAAAAATCTAGTTTTCGAAGCGGCACTGCCAGGAGCTGCGTTCTTGAACCTGGTGCACCTTCTAGCATCTCGTGCCTGTAGCGCCTGTTTCTCTTCCTTCTCTCTAGCTAAGAGACGCTTTCGTTCAAAGCATGACCATTCCTCTCGCTGTTTACCACGCTGATTCCGGGTTTCGGTCCTCGCCGTAACAAAACTGCTCACAGACAAAACTTGCGATGTAACCAAGGTGGTTCTCAGGTTCTTGAACGGGGTGTTTATGGACGATAGCAAAACACGGAGACGAAAGGGAACGATGGATCAAAGAATGCAATGACCTTTAGTTAAACAAAACCTGCACTTTTGCGTTGTGCATGTCAAAGACCCCAGGCTAGCGGTTCTACTACCCGGCTAAATTTTTGATCTACAGCTGGGAGACAAGTCGCCCGGTGAGGCAGACTAGGTTCTAGGCTGTATAAATATGCACACTCCACAATATTTTAACAAAACCCGCAGAGTTTTAAAACATGATACTGTTTATGATGTCGTTCATCATTATTTTCTAATAATAAACAAAAGGCACCTTAGTCTGGTAGCCAACTGAGAAGGAGAAATAAGTGGCGTTAAATGGTTGCTAGTCCAGCAGTGTGGATGTATAATTTTTTGTGTTTATTTTCATATGTTCAGCTGGTAATTCCAATAATGATGATCAAAAAGGCTACAAGCAAGCTTTGCAACTCGCAATTACCACCACAAATGAAACGTTTGAGGCTCTAGGAATACACAATACTCTTGACGAGCTCAAAGAAGTCCAAGACATTGCTCACGTCGAGAGCATTTCGCAGTCTCCGACGGGGCAACACATTCTCCAATCACTTGGGATTACATACAACACCCAATTTGGACCAAATGGGCACATTCCTCTAGAGCTCGGAAAACACATACACGTCTAACGATTACCCAAGAACGCCAACCCTCTGCACAACCAAGAGCGCAGAAAGGAAAAAGCCAGAGATTAAAAAAACTCTGAAATTTCTAAATTCGTTTCCTGTGTAGACTTGGCCGAGTATCGTGATCGAGACGCCATGGTAGAGGCTGCACTTGATCCAAAAATCAAACCATCGCTGTAAGCTCGGTCAGTACTGCTAAATACGAGATGTAGACCTTTGATGGTTGCCTAATCGATTCATTCCGATGGGGCCTCCGATTGAGCCTGGCGCAACGTTCCTAGCCTGGCGTTTGTCTGCTTGTGCCCCGCGGCTCTCAAGCGCTCGGTGCGAACGCAGCCGATGGTCCCGAGCCGATGGGCGCCATCTTGGCAGCCGCTACATAACAACCCTTCTTGTCGAGTGCTGGCTGTTGTCCATCGCTGACGTATGTGGTTGGTATGCCGGCGTACCGAACCTTCATCTGTGTTCACCATCCATCCATGAACGGAGGCCCATCTGACGTTCGATTACGCCAGGAGCCCAGCGTTTGCCATGCGGAAACTTCTTAGTCCAGACCGACTGTCCCACGCTCAGTTCCCGTGCGTTAGTGACGCTTGCCGTGCTGGCTGGCTCTTCAGAAAGTACAGATTTTAATCGTTCGAGAGCTGATGGAAGTTCCCTCCCATAAAGCAACCATGCTGGCGTTTTTCCCGTTGCAACGTGAATGGTAGTGTGCTGTTTGAATAAAAACCTGGCCAGCGCACAATTCAGCTCTTCCTTTCCCTTCTTCCCGAGTGCCAGTTTTAGCTCCTGTACCATGCGCTCCGCCTGGCCATTAGTCGCGGGATGGTACGGTGCACTAGTTACAGCGATGATCCCATTGTTTCGGTAAAATGTTTTCATCTCCTCGGAAACTAGCGCCGCGCCATTGTCCGACACAATCTTCCTTGGTAGACCAAACGTTGCAAAAATGGTCCGTAATTCTTTAATGATGGCGGCAGACGTCATGTTGCGGACCACGCGCACTTCCAGCCACTTGGTAAACGCGTCCACCACAACCAGAAACACATGACCCTCGACAGGACCTGCAAAGTCCAGGTGAACAGTGTCCCACGGCTCGGTTGGCCTATTCCACACAGGGATAGGTTCCTTCGCTGGTGACTTCCGGTGTATCTGGCAGGTGCTACATGCAGCGACCCATGCTTCAATATCGGCGTCGATCCCGGGCCACCAAACGTAGCTGCGAGCGCAAGCTTTCATCGCCACAATGTCCGCGATGTCCCGAGTGAATTAGAGCCATCGTCTCTCTTCTCAAGTTGTTAGGAATCACGACCCGTGTCCCCCAGCTTACGCATCCTCTGTGTGTCGACAACTCTGCCGCTTTACTTCTGTACGGCGAGTACTCTGGGGACTGATACCGATGAAGAGTGCCTTCTTGTACTGCCTGGTATACTGTTACCAGGACGGCGTCACGTGCTGTCTCCCTGGCTACTTGGTCTGCGGAGAGCGGTGGGCGGGTCAAAGCCTCAAACATCAGGATGTCTCCGGGTACTTCTGGCTCCTCCTCCGTGGTGGACATGGGAAGTCGGCTTAGAGCGTCCGCATTCTGATGGCGGTTTCCTGGCCTGTACCTCAGCTCATACTTATAAGCGGCCAATTTTACGCACCATCTGGTCATCCGCGGTGACAACACTTGTGGAACGGGCTTGTCAGCTCCTAGGATGCCAAGAAGAGGTTGATGATCTGTGTAGATTGTCATGCTTCGCCCTGCGACATACTGATGAAAATGGCTGACTCCATACACAATGGCTAGGCCCTCTCGGTCCAGTTGTGAGTAGTTGCGCTCAGCGGTTCCCAGTGTCCTGGACGCAAACGCAATCGGAGCCTCTCGGCCGTCGGAGTCCAACTGTGCTAGTACGGCGCCCACACCGTAAGGCGAAGCGTCGCAGGACAACAGCAGTGGTTTTCTTTCGTCATAGTGTGCCAGTACTGTATACTGCACCACCAGATCCTTCAACTTCTGGAAAGCCTCGCGGTGGTTTTCCTCCCACCGCCACTCTGTCTTCCGTTCCAGTAGGTGATAGAGCTCTTTCGCAATCGTTGCTCGATTCTGTAGAAATCTGTCATAAAACGCTAACAGTCTCAGAAAGGACTGCAGCTCTGTCTTGTTCCTTGGCTCGGGCGCCTGTACTACGGCCTGAATCTTGTCCTGCGTGGGATGTATGCCGTCCGCATTGATGAGGTGGCCAAGAAATTGTACTTCACTCACCCCGAAGCGACACGTGGTTTCCTTTAGTCTTAGTCCTGCATCTTCTAGTCTCGTCAGTACTTGATCTAGTCGATAGTTATGTTCTTCCGCAGTTTCGCCGCTGATGATGATGTCGTCTAGGTACGCACTGACTCCTGAGATGCCTGCTAATGTTGTGTCCATGACTTTCTGGAAGATTGCAGGAGCTGCCGCCACTCCGAAGGGAAGTCTCTTCACTCGATACAGGCCCTTGATGGTGTTGATTGTCAGTACCTCGGCCGTGTCGTCTGTCACCCGTAGCTGTTGATAAGCCTGCGCAAGGTCCAGCGTCGAGAAGACTGTGCCACCCCGGAGGTTAGACAAGGCTTCAGTGGGTGTCGGCAGCGGATAAGCCACCGGTTTCGCTGTCTTGTTCACCGGGCTGCGGTAGTCCCCGCAGAGCCTCACCGAACCATCCGTCTTTCTAACCACCACCACGGGCGTGGCCCATGTTGAATGTTGGACCTGCTCCAGGATGCCCTGCTTCTGCAGTGCCATCAGTTCGCATTCCACGACAGCACGCAGGGCGAAAGGTACCTGGCGTGCCTTGAGGAATCTTGGCGTTGCTGACTCCTTCATTTCCAACTGGACAGGTGGGCCGTTGTACCCTGTGATGTCGGACTTGAACACCGCTTTGTGTGCACTGAGAACCTTCTGGACTTCTTTGTCTGGCGAAAGATGGTGTATCCCGCTGACCTGGATCTTTAGCGCTGGAAACCAATTTCTGCCCATCAAGTTGCACCCTGTTCCACTTGTTACAACCAGCGGTAGAACGTAGTCCTTGGACTTATGTCTCACGCGCACTTCAGCTGAACCAAGGACACTCAAGCCTTCGCCGGTCCATGTCCGAAGGGTGACGTTCTCTTTCCGCAGGTACGGAGGTCTGGTCGGCCACACCTTCCGGTATGTGGCCTCACTGATTACCGTAAATGCTGCTCCTGAGTCTACCTCAAATTCTAGTAACTTTCCTTCGACCTTGAGAGTCACCAGGTACTTGGGAACGAAACTGGTTGCACGTTGTGCGTTCAGCTCTTGCATGTCCAACCCGTAGCTTTTAACAGAAGCTCCACTTTGTGATTCTAGGGCGTCCCCTTCTGCGCCGCAGTCCATCTGATGGGTTGAGTGACGTGTGCCAGTCCTCATCTTGTTTCGACAAGCTTTTTCGATGTGTCCTATTTCTTTTACAGAAACGGCACGCTACCCTGCTGAATGGGCAACTGTCTTGCCTGTGCCGTCCATGGCAGCGGTAACATCGTAGATCCGGTTGCGTTTGATCCCGATCTGAGGTCTGTTTCGTAGCCTGTGATTGTGTGAACCTATGCAGTTCCGTCTTGGGAGTTTTAAGCTCCTGCTGCTGTTTTACCGCACTTTCCAGTCTTGTTGCCATGTCGTATGCTTGCTTGAACGTGAGCGTTTGCTCTGCGAAAAGCCGTTGCTGCAGACGCTCATCTTGCACACCGCACACCAAACGGTCTCTCAGCATTACATCCAGCGGCAGCATGGTTTGATTCAATGTCAAAGGGGCGGCGGCCGCTCGTCCTTCAGCGCTAGTTGAAGCGGTCGATGCTCCGGCGCTAGTTGTGGCCACCGAGAGAGGTGTCAGCACGCCGAAATTGCAGTTGGCGGCTAATTTCTTTAATTCCGCCACATAGGTAGCGATGGACTCGCCTGGCTGTTGGTCGCGGCGTTGGAATTGGCTTCGGCTGAATAGTTCCGAAGGCCGTGGATCGTAATGTTGTTGGAGCATGGACACGATGCTTTCAAAGGCAACTTCGCCGGGCTTCCTCGGGGCCGTTAGCGCTTGCACAGTCTCGTAGGTTTCCGCGCCACAAAGGGTCAGCAGCAGGGCTCTCTTCTTCCCGTGGTCCGTTATGTCGTTTGCCTGGAAGAAGAATTCCAATCGCTCCGCCCAGGCCGACCATCCTGTCCCTTGGAATTCTTCGAGCTTGCCTTGTGTCGCAGTCATCCTTGAACCGCTGCTGGAGTTCTCGTCCGCCCTCGTCGCCAATGTTAAATACGAGATGTAGACCTTCGATGGTTGCCTAATCGGTTTATTCCGATGGAGCCTCCGATTGAGCCTGGCGCAACGTTCCTAGCCTGGCGTTTGTCTGCTCGTGCCCCGCGGCTCTCAAGCGCTCGGTGCGAGCGCAGCCGATGGTCACGAGCCGATGGGCGCCAGCTTGCCAGCCGCTACATAACAAGTACAACCTCGCCGGAGGATGGGGAGGAAGTTCCAATCGCCTTGGTGTACGCTTCATCCGCGGCCAAATTCATAGTCAGCGACTCAGAGGCAGCCATACTAAACTTCGCAGAAGAGTGTATTTCGCCCAAAGCACACTAAATTCTAACCCCGGTGCCCAAAACTCGGCGCAGCTGGCCAAATGTCGTCTAGGCACCGGCTCACTAGCGTCTACTGGGGAACAAAGCTGCTCATTGTGCGGCCGAAGAACTAGCTATCCGCGGCCGCACGACAACCTCTCACGATGGGCAGAATTCTAAGTGGAGAGTCAAAACAAAATTGAAAAATGAAGTTCTCTCCAACCTGTATCACACCAGGGTTGGGCAGAAATACTCAAAAATGTATTTGGAAATACAAATACTGGGATACATTGAAATAGCAGCTAAAATACTGATACTAAAATACATCTATAAAAATGTATCGCGATATGTATCGGAAATACATTTTAAATAGAGGCAAAAAGTATTTGGAAATACAAATACAGGAATACATTTTAGAAAGGCAGAAATACAAATACAGAAATACTGATACTGCAATACATTTTTCAAATTTGTTTGAGATGCCAACTGAGATGAAGTTTGAAGTGGATGTTTTTGATCCCGAAATTACTTTCCGTAGGCTTGGCACTTTGCGATACGGTGCCATCCCTGTTGTGAGGGTCCTTCTTGCCGACCCTCCGCCACCGACACATGAATTGCAGTCCTCAAGTTTCGTCTAGCATCATCTAAACAGAGACATCGTGGATTGCGACCTGATATTGCCGGCACAGGTGCGAGCTCTCCGAGAAACAGCGCGCTCGAGACGAGTTGCAGGCGTACGAACTATGGGCCGGCACAGCGAGGCCACGTCTGGCCTCCTTCCTGGGTTTCGGATCACCAGAGCAGCGGGTCACGCTCACATCAGCTGATGACGTACCCTTGAGCCGTGCAATATTACGGGCGCAGCTGCAGACGCATTCGAACATGTGTTAAACATTACTGCGTGAGTCATCCTACTATTCCACCACCACCACTCAGGCTCGTGCTGCAACGGACTGTGACTCAGCTTTGCCGGCTGGGAGAGTCGGTTAGCAGCGGGCGTTGGATGCCAGCAAACAATGGCTCAAGAAATCCCTACCTAAGGACCTGCGGTGGAAGATGCTCCGACTCCACTCCTGGCGCGCCACCTGGTTCGAGACTTCGAGTCCCCGACTACGCAACACTTCTCAGAAGAGAGAAGAGGACGCATAGAAAAATAGTTTGGAGAATCGGAACGGACCTTGGTCAGCATAGTAACAATGCCCCAGCATCTCCTTGACCCTGGTGCCCTCAGAAGTAAAAAAAAAGCGTTTGGATTTGTTTTGTTTTTTCGGAGGGGGGGGGGAGTATTTCTCAAGAAATGTAACGAAATACATTTCATCCTGATTGTATCGCGATACAAAGAAACATTCCAAATGTATTTCGATACAGGAATACAGATACTGGTGAAAAAAATGTATCGCGATACAGAAATACAGATACAAAATGTATTTCTGAAATACTATCGCAATACATTTGTATCAGCGATACTGCCCAACCCTGTATCACACAAGGCATAACAGGTTTAAAGGAGTTGTGCAACGATATTCAATTGGAATGTTTTTGACTTTACACGAGCTTACTGGCACTGGTGGGACTCAAGGATACTCGCACGCAACGCCACTGGCCAAGAAACTCCTTTATTGCGGTGTAATTTCAAGGACAAAAGCGATCATTTTCATTCAATCTCTCCTTTGCAAAATTTGATGACGTAACGTGGGGATCGCAGTACACTCCAATGACGATATTTGAATGCGGTTCATAGATTGGACCCGAGCATTGCGTGGGCACTCGATTTGGGCTCGTGATAATTACTAGCTCGAGAAGCATTCGGGTAGTGGCCCGTGTCCAATCGCTGCAACGACGACAATAGCCGAGCCATAACAATGTCTGGAACTCAGCGCGTGTCCTGTGCTTTGCCAACACCAGCGCGTGGCTATGACCAACATTGGCGGCATATAATCGATTCCAGGTCACGTGGCCGCTTTTTCTGGCTGCGAGTTGAGGGGGTGAACGCTGCTCGTTTTTCTTTAATTTTTTTCTGGGACTTCTATTGCGTGGGGTGAAAAACGAACGCGTGTTTCATAGGTCATTAACGTCAGGGATCCGTTCTAAGCGGTATTTGCGCAAAGTACAAAAATTGTTGCATCGCCCCTTTAAGCCAATTAATAAAATTTTTTTTTTATAAATGCCAATTGAATGAAGAGAGAAGTGCGACCACTTCCGTAACGAGCCTGCAGAATCCGCGGTGCATTTATTCTTTTTTACTTTGTAACATACATATGCATATATACACGCATACACATATACATATTTTTTTGTTAACTCTTGCTTGTTGTTTCTTGAACTGTTGTCCTTTTGCTTTTTTTGTAGGTTTTCTGGATCTTGAGTGCATGTTCTTAGCTGCAAGATATTAATATGATAGAATAAACAATGAATAACTATTTATATATATGTTTAGATATTTATATTTACAAACGTTTTTTATGTAGACCGGTTTTAATTGTTTATCTTTAACGAGCTAGTAATTTTTTCACCTAATTAGTTTGCAAAACCTTGTATATATTCATGGTCTAGTGTTTGATTGAAAGTTCCAGTTAAGGCCACGGTCCAACTGAATGTGACAGTTTAGGTACTTTTTGTCACGTCATTACTTATCTGCTTTTGAATACTGTTTTGTGGGATTGATGTCGTTCGAAAGGCAAAGCAATCCTCTTTCATTTGATATTATGTAAGTATTGCTTTATACTGCTCATGCGCATTTGTAGCGCTGCGAAGATGATGGCGCGGACCCTCACTTGCTCCGCTGGTTCATGTTTCATGAAGAATCTATTAAAGATAACACGGTTCCAATAGAGCAGTTTTGTTAAGATGACGTTGGAGCAGAATGTAACGGCATACTCTTTTTGGAATTTGCACTGCTTTGTTTTGTTCATCTCTCCAAATATTGCCCTAAAATTGTAATTTTTCAACGCAAATATGTTTTTAATGAGTTGCGCTAGGGCAATTAACTTAGCTACAGACGTAGTGCTTATAATTGGTAATATGCAGAAAAAAATTAGTGTTGTGTAAAGTTTTTTTTATAGATAATCTATATCAATCGTAGCACTTTTTTCTGCTTCGAGTCACGGTGCTTCAATTGTCGCTGAGGAAATAAATAAACTAAGATAAAGTCTTTATAACATTTAGAAGTACAATGGTTGCCCAAGAAGTGGACGATGGTTTCTTTTTTTCATTTTCGAAGTCATAACGCTCCAGGAGCCTCTTCAAACTTACCTGTTTTTGACGCATATCTTTTATGGACATCAAACAGATTTTATTTGCATGTAATAACATTTGTTGTATGGAATAGATATACATTGCGATGTATTAGATTTTCACAATGATCTTGCTTTGGTTTCTTGATAGTTGTAGAGCTTAGTTTATTTTAAAAACAATTAAAAACTGTTTTGGGTGTTTCGTTGCGCTACCTGCCGGATGGCAGACAAAACTGGTGATTTCTAATGTTCAAGAAAGTTTCGAGGACGGCGTTGGCGTCTGTATCATCATTAATGTCCGTGTCTTTTTAATTTCACATTTAGAAAATATGTTGGAAGATCTACTATCGACGAATGAATGATCTAAGTACTGGGTCAGGTTAAAAAAATCTAAGATGAATAAATAAACAAGCGTAGTGTGATATAATGTGTTCATTATTCGATATGATTGAAATCGATAAACAATAAAGACGAAAAGAAAAAGAATACACCCGAGTTCACGGAGAAAGAAGACGATGCCGTTCTGAACGGACGTTTTCAGCTCGCTCCGAAAATCGAAATCGGCCATGGTACATAACGCTGCAGCCACGTTTGCTGCAGCTCTGCGCAATACCTGGTCCCAACCTTCGGCTGAACCAGGTTCCGCAACGCCTGCCACTACCACTCCATCATTGTTCCAGCTGAACCCAGCCCTGATGACGTTCACTGCCACACAAACACCTCCAAGCCGGCCAGCTCTTGGCCCGCAACAGGGTATGTTGAACTCGTGGAAAACTGTGGTAGGCCGCTACCTTGACCAAACATCCGATGCAGACATGCATGCCTGCCTCCAAAGAGCTATTTCGGAACTCCGTTCTGAGCGGACTTCGGAGGGCATCACGGCAAGGTCACAGCAAAGCAACGCTACGCTGAATCGTCAGCCTCACTGCAAGCAGGGTAATATCTTGCAGGGAACTCCACCAACAGGAGAAACACTGCAAAGCACAGGTGCGGCGGGAAGTCTCAGAGCACTTGAAACCGTAAACATGGAAACGACGGAGCAACCGACGACGACTACCACGCAGACCTCAGTCCGCGTCCCCTCGTCGGAAGACGCAACGGCAGGCTCATCGTCGCATGCATTCTCAACTGATGTCGAGAAAACAGCAGCAAAGCAAGATGCTAAACGTCTATGGACGACAGTACTTTCCTGAAAGGCGACCAAGAGAGCTCGCCTGAGTGCGCAACCAGTCCCAAAGACCAGACAGAACTCGCCAGCCCCTAAAGCTCGTGAGCGCTACGTCGTCACTCTGCGTCCGCGCAGCAAAATCGACGTTACAGCCCTTCCCAAGAGAGGACTAATGGAGGCCATTACGTGCCCGCTCGGTTTCAAGCCGTGAGATGGTCTTCATTAAGACCACCAAGAAAAGCAACACCATCACAGTTCCTGACGGAGTCCGAGACCACAAAACGGGCACTACTAGCCATAAAGGAAATCCAAATCACCGATCAAAAATCCTAGCCATCCAGGCGTACGAAGCCATCTGGGATTGTCAAATCCGCGGGGTCATCTACATGATAGATAAACAAGAAGACAACGCTTCTCTCCTAGCCGGACTGCAATCCAACGGGCCAGCGGTACTGGCAGCTCGACCAATGAGCAGCGGAAGCAAAAACCGGACTCATCACCTTCCAGGGACCTCATCTCCCCCGAACCGTTTCGTACAGACGAAACGTTTTGCAAGTATATCCATAGAGGCCACGAGCTCTGACATGCAGCAACTGTCACAAGATCGGTCACAAACAGGACATCTGTCCCGAGCCTCAGGTTTGCTCCACGTGCGGCAAGCCCCACGAAGAGACCATGGACGACCAGGGCCAAGTGACCTGCCCTTTCCCCATTCCTTCCTGCCAGATGTGCCGAAACAACGGGCACCTGGCCACGGACAAGTTCTGCCCGAAGAGAATCGACATTGTTCGCAGGATCCGGGAGACGGCGCGAAAGCGCCGCCTCCCCCTAAAGAATCCGGCAGCTCAAAACCCACTAAACAGGTCTTTCAGGCGAAACGGAAGGGCAATCGGCGATCCACTCCACCAACCCTCCTGCACAAACACCCACTCCTCCCGCACCAACGGCTACGGTCGATCAAGTACTTTCCACCATGCAGGGGCTATTCCAGGTTTTCATGGCCATCGCTGCCCAAATGGGCAATGCGATGCAGAGGAATCCTAACCCCAAGCATGGCAGTAACCATTGTAGGAGTGGAGGCTTGGTAAATCACACTCTACATATTTATTTACAATATATACACTGTCCTTTTGACTAGCTCATCAAGGGGCCTGTCGCCGAATCCCAGATTCCGTGCAGCTCGTTGTTTGACGGTCAAGGATCGGGAAGGTCGTGACCTCTCTCCATCATGGTCGACGCCTCGGATGGAGCTGTTGGAGCGGTTCTACAACAACAAGACGGAAACAGCTGGCAACCACTTTCCTTCTTTTCGAAGAAGCTGACTCCGACAGAACGGCGATACAGCACCTTTGGACGTGAGCTGCTGGCAATATACCTTGCCATCAAGCACTTTCGCCACTGCGTGGAAGGTCGAAGCTTCTTCGTCTTGACAGACCATAAGCCGTTGACCTACGCGCTAGCCTCCAACAGCACGGCACACACTCCGCGTGAGATACGGCAGATGGCGTATATCTCGGAATTCACCACCGACATCCGCTTCGTTAAGGGCACGGATAACGCCGCAGCTGACGCACTCTCCAGAGTTGGGGTCAACCTGTGCTCCACGGAACGACCTGCAGTTCCTTACGAACAGCTGGCGGAAGCACAACGAGGCGACCTCGAACTACAACGCCTACGGACAACGTCAACGACATTAGTCTTTGAAGACATACGCATATGCCCGACTGTGACGACACAGTTGCATGCGAAGTTTCGACAGGTCGTCCCCGCCCCTTCGTACCAGCGGACTTGCGACGAGCAGTTTTTGACTCCCTGCACTCCTTGTCCCATCCCGGGATACGAGCAACCCAGAAACTGATAGTTTCGCGGTTTATATGGCCTCGTATCAACGCTGACGTGAGGTCCTGGGCCAAAACTTGCGTCCAGTGCCAACGCTCGAAAGTTCACCGGCACACCAAGACGCCCTTGGGAACTTTTAGCACACCGGACACCCGCTTCGCCCACATTCACGTAGATATCGTAGGACCACTTCCTCCATCCCAAGAAAACCGGTATCTTCTGACCTGCGTCGATCGCTTCACGCGGTGGCCCGAAGCGGCACCAATGAAAGACATCACCGCAACAACCGTAGCTCGCACACTGATTGAAATGTGGATTAGTCGCTTTGGTGTCCCACAGACGATCACAACGGACAAAGGACGTCAGTTCGAAGCGACTTTATTTCGAACTCTCTCCGACTTCCTTGGAGTTCAACACATCCATACGACGTCATACCATCCAATTTCCAACGGCATGGTAGAGCGTTTTCATCGTCAGTTGAAAGCCTCCATCAAAGCGCAAACCAACAGCTCAACATGGACAGAAGCTCTTCCACTCGTCTTGTTGGGAATCAGAACAGCCTTCAAATCGGACATCAATTGCAGTGCAGCTGAACTCGTTTACGGCACGTCACTCCGCTTGCCTGGTGAATTTTTTCTTCCTCAGCAAACACCTCACAGGAAACAGCAGAAAACTACGTCCAGCGGCTGCGGCTACTAATGAAAGACCTTCAGCCGACCTGCCCAAGGACGCCCTCCACAAGACACACTCTTTGTCAGCCGTGACCTCGACAAAAGTACGCACGTGTTCGTTCGGCGCGATGGCGTGAAGAAACCCTTGCAGCCCCCGTATGACGGCCCTTATTTAATACTGCGTCGAGACAACAAGAACATGACGCTCGACGTCAACGGTCGAGAAGAAGTAGTCTCTTTGGACAGAGTCAAGCCAGCTCACTTAGCACCCGATTTCTACTCATTCGGAACCACAAGCCTTCCAAAGCCACCTCGCGTCAGGTTCCAGATGAACACCAGCCTGCACACGCACCCCTCGAAGCCAGGAACGCTCGTCAGCCCGCTTTCTCGCTAGGAGGGGGGGGAGTATCTGTAGCGGCAGCTATCGGCAGCGATCCAGCGCTTGAACGGCGCCAAGCTCACGGGACAGGCACGAGCTAAGGACACGAGGTGCCTGGACCACGAGCTGCACGGAATCTGGGATTCGGCGACAGGCCCCTTGATGAGCTAGTCAAAAGGACAGTGTATATATTGTAAATAAATATGTAGAGTGTGATTTACCGAGCCTCCACTCCTACACCATTATTCAATGGAACTGCCGGGGACTGCGGCTTCGAGCTGCAGAACTTAACGTCAAACACAGCAATAGACCACAGGAACGCCCAGATGCTTACCTCCTGCAAGAGGTCAACTGCACCACTATAAAGCTGAATGAATACAAGTCCTACGCAGACCCCTCAATACCTTCGTACGGGCGGACCGAATAGGACAAGCCATGATATACCTACACAGAGACTGACCGCAACACCAGGTCAACCTCCAACAATGGTGCACAAAACACCAGGAAGTGGTGGCTGTCCGAACAACCCAAAAAACACTTTTGTCATCCTGGTGTCTGTATTACCGGCCTGGGGCTTCCTCAAGAAACCCAGGGACCATGGATGGATTACACATCTCGACGTTCTTTACCCGGGAGAGCAGAAGATCGTCGGAGGCGACTTCAACCTTCAACACACAGCGTGGGGCTACGCCCGAGACACCTCTGCCGGTCGAGATCTGATGGATAAAATGGTCCACCACCGATACACCCTCATGAATATCCCAGGAGAGAAGACACGCCTAAGCTCGAGCATAAGGTAGGATCATACCACTCCTGACCTAACCTGGACTAACAACCCGCACACGACGAGCCACACCTGGAAGCCGGAGGCAGACACTCGTGGGAGCGATCACCTAACCATCAGGATAGGCCTGGCACTGACCGGTCCGGCGTCTTTGGAACCTGGGAAGCGGCTCGTAAGAGTGGTAAACTGGGACATCTACCGGAACCGACTCAAAAACAGCAAAACACCCAATTTCTGCGACGCCATCAAGGAAGCGATCGCGGCTGCGACCACCAAAAAACAGGTAAAGCTCCATGACCTCACCCCGGATCTTCATCTGTTGAACCTCTGGGCCCGACGGCTGAGAGCGCTACAACGCTTCAGGAGAGGCCCGAAAAATGCAAGAGCTCTGAGGGAGGTCACCCGAGCCACTATAGCAGCTCGCAAGTATGCGGAGCAGCTTACCCGGCAAAGGTGGCTGGACTTTAGTGCCTCACTTTCGGAAAAGACGTCAATTCGCAAGCTGTGGGCCGTCAGTAGAGCTATGCTGGGCCGGAAGAGGCATCGCGCGGCGACACTCACGCTCGCACTCAAAACAAACAAGGCTGTGGAAACATTGGCCCCAGAGGCTGGAGTCACGGTCTTCCCACAACCAACATCGACCAACACCCTACCGACTGCGGAAGACCCATATGAACGGGTCATCAGCAACGAAACAAACCCCATGAATCTACCTTTCACCATGGGGTAAATGGAGGAAGCACTGCATCGGGGGAAACCTAACAGCGCTCCAGGACCCAACGCAATCACCACCACCATGCTCCGAAACCTTCCCGACGCCGCAAAAACCACGCTCCTCGAAAACATCAACGAGGTGTGGCAATCCGGCAAAATCCCAGATCAATGGAAACTTTCCACGGTTATTCCGATTCCCAAGCCTTGCAAAGAGCAGAACAACCTAGCTAACTTCCGTCCCATCTCCTCACCTCATGCGTCTGCAAGCTAGGAGAAATAATGTTACTTGGCCGCCTTTCCTGGCATTTGGAACAGACAAGAGCTTTTCATCCGGCCCAGACAGGTTTTCGGAAAGGCATGGGGACGCAGGAAAGTATCCTCCTACTCTCCAGAGATCTCATTCCGAAGCCCATTCCACAAAAATTCAAAATCAGAACAGTGGTCGCGATCGACGTGAAGAAAGCATTCGACAGCGTCCCACACTGGGCAGTCATCCAAGAAGCGCAAGCACTGGGCGTAGGAGGCCACGCCCTTAACTTCATCAAGTCATTTCTTCAGGGCCGCACCTCTGCCGCCCGGATTGGCAAACACCTTGGAGCGCCCAAACAAAACAAAGTGGGAGTCCCACAGGGCTCTGTTCTGTCCCCACTCCTCTTTAACTTGGCAATGGCGCGCCTCCCTAATCGACTGCAACAGATTCCCAATCTCCGCTTCACCATATACGCTAACGACATCTCACTCTGGACAGTACGGGGTGACATTCAACAACAACAACGGACCCTTCAGCGTGGCCTCGACGTCGTGGAAAGTCACCTTCAAAGCGTAGGTTTAACCGCCTTGCCGGACAAGACAAGCTACGTCGTCGTAGCCCCAAAAGGAAAGAGATGCAGACGTGACCGCTCGTCTACACTTGACCCTCGACGGCCGCCCGATCAATTCGGCGAATTCGGTACGAATTTTAGGACTTTATTTCCACGAAGACGGCACCGCCAAGACGTGGCTGACAACGGTTACCCAGCAATGCCAGGCGGCCCTCAACGTCATAAGAAGGCTTTGTTGCACCAGAGGTGGTCTTGACGAAGAGGTGGCTCGCCGAATGGTGAAAGCCCTCATCGTATCCAGGATCTGCTATGGTGCCCTACACTATAGACTCACCAAGACACAGTGGAAGAAACTGGAAGTCCTTAAGGCTGCGGTCCCACGGCAGCCATCTTGAACAAGGCGTTAGTTCAAACAATAGATGGCGACACGCACCCGTGGGGTGTTCGAAACATTGGTTCACGGTGGGATGGCTCGAGCACCATCACGTTCCCCTCGTGGCCTTGCTCGCGCTGCTGCCAACTGTGCTCAGCTGGCTCATTAGCGTGGCCCAGCAAACACATGTATGCGAGAATGTCAGGCTGGGTATAAATTGTTCTCTGATATAGGGAGATGCGGTTCGGCGGTTGTCACGGACTTTCGCAATAAATCTTACCAAGAAGGAAACAATTGTTGATTGACGTGTCAATATTCTTTCAATGAACACTTCTCCTGCAGGAATGCACGCTCAGTAGACTCAATCTTCCAAGACACCAGTGGAAGCGGACGTCAATTAAACTGCTTTGCGATTTACGGTACTTAGCTTACCATTATAATGACGACCAAAAAGTGACATAACGAAATATTGTGTTTCACGGGACCCGGAAGATGTTGTAAAGGTTGTTACATTATAGTTCCCAGAAAAGAAAAGCCGTTGCAGTATTTTTGGAAGTACTTACACATATAATGTTGTAAGTAAAGCTTAGGAGGAGTATGATGAAAACCATCAGAATAAATAGGAAGACGTTTATTGCAATGAAGACGCTATGAATGAACGGCGTTTAGCGACGGCAAGTTATGACCGTATGGGAATTTATAAGGTCACGTGATTGCCAACTATGGACATGCGGACAATGACGACCTGTTTTGTCGGGAGATGGAGTAGCGGTGATGACCTAATATCGGACGACTCGTGGCAGACGAACAAACAAGTTTCTTCTCAGCGAATGGTAAGCATCCAGTGTCAAGCACAGCACGTGGCTACCGACGTCGTCGACGTTTCGAACACTTGCCGCTTTCGAAGAAAGTGCTGACACGTGGGCTAACTTTGTGGAAAGAGTCGAAGGCTTTTTCGAGTCCAGCGCCATTATGAACTGTAACTGAAAACGATCCACTATTCAGTCTGTGGGTGGCGAAACTTATCCGCATCTGCGGAGTCATGGTTGATGCGTACTCTAAGTGGTTGGAAGTTTCACGATGCCTGCCACGACGTACAAACGCGTCGTTGGCGTTCTACGCTCTCTTTTCCTTCTTTTGCCCTACCGAAAATACTTTTCTCTGATAACGTGCCAAATCTTGCTTCAAATAAAATACACAAGTTTTTAAACCCCCCCCCTCAAAAAAAAAAGAAAAAAAGAAACGGCATCAGGCATCACATTAGTGCACCACACCATCCTGCAACTAACGGGCAAGCAGACCAGATGATGTGCGAAACGAAGAAAGCCCTCTTGAAGCTTACGGAAGAAGCAGTCCAGTGAAGAATCGCCGGGTTCTTGTTCCAGCAGCACGCGACGGTCTGATCTTACACGGTAAAAACACCCGCCGAAGCAATGTTCGGCGGACGAAGAGCCACCCCCGATCTCATGATACTATATGGCCACGAACGAAGATCGAGAGATTCCCAGATCGGGAGTAATGGCAGTTTATTCGGTCGGACAACTCGTCTACATGAGGAATTTCAGCGGAAGTCGGGCCCTCCATGTAAAACTTGAGTAGAAAAGGCCCTATATTGGTTGACAAGAAGGCGTCATCCCTCTGAATACTTAGGATATCAATGCCCTTGAGTGTAAATATAACGAAATCACAAAACTCTCTTTGTGTATTGTGTAACTGCCCTTGTATTTGGTAGTAGAAGCTATGGTGGTGATTTGGACCTTTCACATCAGGCTCCTTTTTCTTGGTTTTCGCCTCATACTCCTTTGCGGTTTCAGTAGGCTTCAAGAATCTTTTGGAACGGGGACACTTTACGTCAACGAGCCCTTACGGAAATGTCATATCTGGACTTATATTAAAAATGCAGATATGGATATATAAGGAATTGGGCAGATATGGCCAGATATGCATAGTCAGGCCATATCTGGATGCATAAAGCCATATCTGCCCAATTCCTTATATACCCATATCTGCCCAATTCCTTATATACCCATATCTGCCCAATTCCGTATATGCAATATATGGACTGCTTTATATGATCCCGTGGTTTGGGCCTGGCAAATAAGGTACCCACCCCATATAAAGCAATTTTCATGTGATGCTCCTTCTAGGATCACATGAAAATTATTGCCATAGGGCAGGTACCATACTTTCCAGGTCCAGACATGGGATCATATAATGCATTTCTATGAATATCCACAAAATATATATTTACTGCTATCCCACACTGCCAAACGTATGTTTACATAAATATATCTACAGAATATTCCACTGACCAATCTTTATTGGCCTGGTTCGGAAATAGTCATTCCGACAAATATGTATGCTACAAAGATAGAATGAAGGCGATTGCTAGTTAAGAAACATTGTAACATATCATTCAACGTTTGAAAGGCACAGCCATTTGGCGGGATTGGTTGTCAAAGGAGCAGACCGAGAATATTGTTTGCAAAAAGTTTAATACATAAAAGCGCCAAAACTCTAAACAAGTACTTCCC
>JAZHYW010055573.1:0-20470 GCA_037355805.1 Ixodes ricinus | reverse complement strand
GGACAATGAAGACGATTTAATTTAATTTTTTTAAATTGTGTTTTTAGGCTTCTTGGGAACCTGGCATACTGCCTAAATTTTTATAGACATTTGTGACGCATATTTCTATACCTACGAAAGAACTGAAGAAACCGAAACTCAACTATCTGTGTTTCTCGTTTTTGGGCCTCCGAAAACGGAGGTGACGTACGGAGTGACGTCACACGTGAATTGTCGGTACCGGTAGCATTTAGGGCGTCGAGACTCTGGTTACCGCGGTGGGTTATAGCAGCGCGGTGGCGCGGTCGTTTCGCCGAATTTGTCAACATGGACGGCAATGCCGCTCTCGCGAGCGAGTTCGAGCTTCCGTTCGGTAACCGAACACCAACGGAACGGGAGTACGTGCGTGGCGGCCTCTGCTATCACCCGACGGAGACCGCACAGCCGGCAACGAGCGGCCCGCATGCCGAAGGACGGACGCCGAGGGAAAGCGGCAGCGATCTGGCCGTTCTGGCCGTCAAAGCGGCGCGTCAGCGACCAATCGCTGACGCGCGACGTCGCAAACGGCGCGCGTCAGCCCGTTTAGCGGGGCCAAGGCGCGCGACGTCACAAACGGCGCGACGCGTCGTTTGTGACGTCGCGCGTCTTGGCCCCGCATCGGTCACGCGAGCTCCGCTTCTCCTGGCTTCTCCCGCAACTCTCGGGGCGTCGCCCCAGTCGATCCCGGTGCAATTATTACCGCGACTGTTTTATTGATTTGCGCGGCACACAAGCGCCGGTTTCGGCTGAAATTTGGGCAACGTGGCCTGAGACGTGCCTGGAACCCAGTTCAATCGCCAAAAAGATGTCCTAAATTGCCTTCATTGTCCCTTTAAGTCCGGACACAGCCGATCGATGCTACAAGCGCGAGCATGTGGTCCTGAACAGCGCTTGCACTGCACGAGCGCGCGTGCTTGGCAAAAACACCGAAAGCCCGGAGCTCGTTCTTGTAGGCTCTGCTAAGCTCACACTTAAAGTTAAACGGAGTTTTGTGTTGAGAACATCACATTTCACCAGAAAACTGAACTGTTTAACATGGTTTGCTAGTGACATCATCGTACTATATGCTAGTGGTTATGGAGATTTCTTTGTGCTTAGAAAATCCAATACCGTGATGCAAAATCCACTCTGCAGAAGGTCCGCCCTCAGTGCAACCAATAGAGCCACCAGATTAGTTTATTTAGTGGCACTAGTGCAACCCATGTATTAAGAAACAAAACTTACTCTTGCTTGGTGCAGCGTCGTACGTAACGGCGCGAACGTCTGACACAATGAAAACCCGCTTTCTGACAGGAGTGATTGTGCAAAAAAAATAGTTTTGCGGGATCACGCTGCCTGGTCTGCGCCTAAGATGTGGAGCAGAGGAACCCTTACACCACAGTATGTTTTAACCCCTCCCCCCCCCCTTTTTTCTTTTTACGATGCTCCTCCAGGGAATACTTTTTTTTTTAATTCTGAGGGACTCCCTCCTCTGTTTTGTGGTGCCAATTTGACAATTATATTCGTGTCATTTGTTAACAGTAATTCTCCATTTATTTTATTTTGCACCCAAAACTGTGAAGTTTAAACAAAACTTCGAGAATTTGAGCCGTTGCCAACGCTCGGCTGTCCCTTGAGGCCACTAGAGTCTTCCTTTTCAGGTATCCCTGCCGTGCACACTTGTAGTTCTGTTTATCGTCTGATTAATAAGCCATATTTAGGCCTTTCAATGCTTCTATTCTGGGGGAAAACTTTCTCAGACTGTTCAGCAACAACGAATACATGCTAGGGTGTCCCAATGATGTGTACATGTAAAATGGTTCGTGCAACAATTTTTGTACTTAAAGTAAATACCGCTAGAGCTGACTCCCTGACGTTGATAACTTGCAAAATCACCCATTAGGTTACCTCTCCTCTCAATGGCGGAAGCCGAACAAATCAAGGAAAGAAACAGTTGTTCCTCCTCAACTCGCTATTAGAACAAGCGGCCACGCGATCTGACGCTAATTATAGTATACCGTCAGTGTTCATCACAGCCATGCGGTGCGGTTGGCAAAGAATAAAGCATCGGTTGAGCTTTAGACATTGCTAGACTTCGGCTATTCTCATCTTTGATTGAACACGAGCCAACACGAATGTTTGGCGATGCTGATTGTCAAGAACCCGAGCACTTGACTTGGGCTCAAAACAATCGGGTACGTCACGGTGTCACTTGACTCGCGAGGAGATCTCGTGATGGCATGTGACGTCACGCTGTCAACATCGCTAATACATCTAGTGGCGTTCTCAATTTAAGTCGACTTGACTCGGTGAGTCACGCGACAACGTCACGGGACCACGTGACGCGACATTTTTTACAGCATGTCTTGTCACCATGACGTCACGTGACCACGTGATGCATTATTAATCGTAGTGCCAATACAAAAGCGCCCCGAAAACCTACAATTTCTCATACATTGCAAATCGGTATATGACAATTTGATTACGACATAGAAATACAGCTGCCATTTTGTAATAAAAAAACAGAAAATTATCGTGAACCGTTTTGAACCGGTTACCGTTACATTTTTTACGGTTCAGTTCCGGTTCAGTTCTAAGATGGCGGCAAAGATTACGGTTCGGTTCAGTTTCGGTTCGGCTAAAAATAACGGTTAGGTTCCGGTTTTCCGTTCGGTTCGGTTCCGGTTCGACACTCTGGTGTAATGTGACACCCTTTTTTTAAGAGTGTATGTTATAAGTAAACGCTTATTTCTCTCTCTCTCTCTCTCACTCTAAAGGAAATGACGGAAAAACGGTTTATATTCCTGAAGTGCCCTGGCTGAGTAGCCGCCTTTAAATGTGAACAACAGCGTTTTGTCAATAGGCTTCGACTGATCCGTAGGCCGCTTATCTAACGCAGGCCTGTGGGAATTTGCAGGCACCTGGCAAAGGGGGGGGGGGGTTGTATTTTATAGGTGTCGAGGTGCCAAAGCTCGCGCTGGATGACCCAGGGATAGTTGCGCGAGACCTTCACTGGCCGACTGCCCAAGTACGAGTGAACTACTCCGAAGGGCCGTCGTAAAACATAACGGGGTTATCGACTTTTTTTTCTCCCCATCAGTCGTCAAAGTTATCGCACTTCTCGGTGCTCAAACCTGGCCGCCATTATAGTATGTTGCAGGCTAAGAAGGTAGGGCGAGGGAAAGGAAAGTGGGAGAGGAGGAAGCGGACGCAACGCTCTCGAGGGTCGAGGATTTCCTCCTCCCCTCGTCAGCGTTGCTTTCATTTCCTCCTCTTCCTTTCCCTCGCCCTACCTTCATGAGTTCTCACCGACTAAAGTAGAATCCTTAAGTAAGCAACCCTTCAGAGTGACGTGTCCGTCTTGTTGCTTAAGCCATTGGTTGCCAGTCATTCCAAGCTGTTTCTGATATTCCAAGAAACGCTTTTTCTTCTTCCCGAACAGAGAATACAGTCTGCGATGAAGAAAACGATATCGCTGGAGTTTGCTGAAACAGTATCTGAAGCTCAGAAAGTCACATTTTTACAACCAAAATGGCGGCGCCCGAAAGGCATTTGGCATAGAGCACTGCACGCGCCCGGGTTAGCCCGAGGACTCGAGCCCGACCCGGCACGCGGGCCGGGCTCGGGCCGGTTAGCCCGCATTGTCTCGGGCCAAAGTCGGGCTTGGGCTTGAACAAACAAATTTTCGGGCCGTGCCAGCCCGGGTTAGGTGACTGGGCAGTCGTGTGCAGCAAATTGTAAATAGTTGATAACAAAAAGTGAGCTCATTGATCTTTTAGGTTCCATGAAAAGGCACAAGCGAAGTACAAAACCTCTATGGCGCCGTTAAAAAAAAAAAAGAAAAGACGTTTTGTATTTGAGAAGTTTTTAACAAGATAAAGGAAACGTATTTACTCCGCCATCATAGCGGGAAAGTGCCGACAAGAAAACGCGGGCACTCCGGTCGCAGACTACAACGTAAGTGTCTTTTTCCTCTATTTTTTTAAACTAAAAAGAAGAAAAAGCAAGAAAAGGCGGAAGTTCGACCTTGCACTTTGGTGACCTTACTGTGCCACCAAAGATAAGCTAACGTATTCTAGATAAGTTTACGTTTATGCAGCCTTTTGAAGATACACAAGCGTGATTGTGATTGTTTCTTCAGAAGAACATGTAGGAAGAAAAGTTTAGAAATTACAGAGAAGATGCAAGCGAGCTGGTGAACTTTCAACATTGTAAAACCCGAGACGTCTCGGGTTTCACAATGTTGAAGAAAAGTTCTCTGTGAAACAAATTGAACAACAAAATGTGCAATATCTATTCAAGAAATGAATAAATAAAAAGTCCCATTTTTTCTTAAATTTACATTGACCTATGAAGTTCATATTTCGCCCATATTCTAGAAAATACATCTTCTAAATCCTGATAGGTATCTGGTAAAATATATACATATATATACACGAGATACGTATATATATATATATATATATATATATATAGGTTTAGGTTTGAAAAGAAACTTTAGAACAAATATGCTCGCTTTATACCTAGACAGTCTTTAAGTTAAATACTGCATACTTCTTTGGGCTCAGGCCGGGCTCAGGCTAATATTCTTTTTTGTAAATTATTCTGTCGGGCTCGGGCCGGGCTCAGGCTAATATTTTTTGTAAATTATTCGTTCGGGCTCGGGCCGGGCCCGGGCACTGCCACTACCGGGCCGGGTAGGGCCGGGTCGGGTCGGGCCTCGAAATTAAATATTCGGCCGGGATCGGGCCGGGCCTGGGCCATGTCTCTACCGACCGGGTCGGGCCGGGCCCTAAATATTCCGGCCCACCCATTGCTCTAATATGGAGTGCCGATACCCAAAGCATAGCTTAATCGGTGGCTTTAGTCATGAGTACACGGCAAACTGTACACTCCTTTCCTTAAAAAGACTGGGTTTAATCCTTTTTTTTTATTTCACGAATTTTAATAAAAAATCACGAAGTTTTGTTGTTCTATTAGTATTTTTTTATCAGAAGTCTGACATTAACTTCTTGCTGATAAACTAGTTTTGAAAGCGGTGGCCGAGTGGGCTGGCCAACACTAGAGCCACTCGATATGGCAGCGAAGCTGCCAGAGTAGCGCCACGCTTTTCCCTGTGCCGCCTCTCACCGTGATTGGTCACACGCGGTACCATAGCAACGAGCTGAGCTGGCTCGGTTTCCTTAGCAACCGAGTGACTACTCGTCACGTGACCTCGCAAGAGCCGTGATGTCACCGGTAAGATGGCAGCGCCCAGAGCTGGTGGATACGAGTTTGTTCGGTGCGCGGTACTCGTAATGTGCCGCTGCTTTCCGACGATTTCGGACTTCTTCGTGCTCTCTGACTCAGGTATAACGTGAAGATCTGAACGAATGAGACTTTATACCTTTTCTGTGCAAGATTGCAAGACTTTATACCTTTTCTGTGCAAGAACGTTGGAATGTCTGAGAATCGATGCGAATTGTATGCGTCGCATGTTGGACCTTGAGGAAGTTGTTTCCGCCCCAGGTAACCGCGGAATCGCAGAAACTTTTAGCGAGGAAGCTCCTGCGATCTTTACGTTTTGAACTAATCAACGATTTTACGATATAGCTTTTAGGATAACATTTTCGTATTTTCTAGCTTCCTTTGAATGTTGGAATTTCTGAGAATCGAAACGAAAGGTATACGTCGTGTGTAGGGCCTAGGGGAAGTTTTTCAGCCCTGGGTCACCGAATAATCACAGCAACTTTAAGCGAGGAAGCGCCTGCGATCTTTAACCTTTGGTACTAATCGACGATTTTACGAATTGACAGTTCTGAAGACATGGATAAACGTGCTTTCCTTGCAATAGCTTGCATTTGATCGCAGTGTTTTTTGTGTTTTTTTTTTCAAGTGACAAGCTGGCGTTTGCTCAAATGACGTAATATGAAATGACCTGCTCTATAACAATGCATCAACACATACTATTAAACTTATATGCTCAGAGGTGTGTTCGTCTTTGTAATTAACAAGTTACAGACAATTATTTTTTACGAGTGTAATATTTGTTTTCTGTAGCTGGGCCCGTTTTGTGCTCGTTAATGTCCGTGTGCTATGATGTTATCATCATGTGTGTATGGTTCTAAATATCCTCTTTGCAATGCCTACAAAAGCCAAAATGACGTCAGCCGACCCCAGCTCACGCATTTGACACGAAAACTGCGTCACTCGGACGTATGCGCTCGTCAACAATCAATTCGTCGACGAACATTTGAATTCGTGTTCGTAGCCACATGAGTGCACATGAGTGCACTTGCGAATGCCAAGTTCTATGGTGTGCTTAAAAGGCACGGTGGAAGCTTGGGGTTATCGCACCGGTGCCCTAGCATGTCACGACCGCGTGATTCCACTGTTCTCTTTTGAGTTGAGGATTAGAGCTAAGGAAGAAGAAGTTAAAAAATCATTTCATGGCCCCTTTAACACGTGTATGCGTGCTACACCAGAAAAAAATATTGACTTTTTGCATGCCGGTAAACTTCCGGACGACCACTTGGCCTGTCGGCAAGAACACCTCATGTCCGGCGTCCGTCTCTTTTGATGGCGTTAACAATCCTCTGTAGACCCCCGTGCTGTCCTTCTTGGTTTAACCCCGTCGACTGTTCATTGCCCAAAACGAGGGTGCGACCGTCGTCGACGTCGCTCCTCACCAGTCGGTGAGATAATCTCATCTTGAATGAATGATTGGGTCTTGAAGAAGTATGGTGCTAAGCATACATTCTCTTACTATGGGGCAGTCGAGCAGCAGTCATGTCCCAAGGCAATCGTCCTGTCGTGGCCGGCGTAATCGGATTTTGTTCCATAGGAGCGAAGTCCGAAAGTACAAGGACGGTACGTTCGTCCCACGAAGCGGCCGCCATCCCGGCGGCCGGAAAACCACTCGCCTTGTCCGTGCACCTACGATACTTAGCAGCTCTCGTCGCCCGACAGTTCCCGGGCTGCAAATCGTCTCACTTCACAGAAGAAACAGGCACCGCTCCTCCAGAGGCCCGTGCCGTACCGCCATGCAAAGCGTCTTTTAGGTCTTTTACCACTTTTCAATTAACGAATGGAGATATCAACTAGATAAAGGTTGCCGCCCGGCGTCGCTAGCAGTACGGTTACCATGGCAACCTCCCAGGCCCAAAATGGAGATCACTATAGGCGCTTCTGACGTAGTGCATCTAGATAATTTTGCGTCGTGTCGCTACTCTGGCAGCTACGCTGCCATATAGGGGTATTCACTGCCGCCATATTTGAGGTCACTGTTTAGAGCGCATGCTCAGAACGAGCTCACATTAATAGGCTGCCAAGACCGGCAATCTTGATGGTGCGGGGTGCACGTTGCAAAATGACTGTGGAAGCTAGCCATCAGCACGTGCTCAGCATTAGCGCACACGGATATGGCCGCCAATGAATACGCCCTATAGTGAGTATTCGCTGGCGGCCATAGCCGTGTGCGCGACTGCTGAGCACGTGTTGACGGCGAGCTTCCACAGTTCTTTTACAACGTGCATTCCGCACCATCAAGATTACCGGTCTTAGCAGGCTATTAGTGCGAGCTCGTTCCGAGCATGCGCTCTAAACAGTGACCTCAAATATGGCGTCCAGTGAATACCTCCTATAGAGTGGCTCTAGCCAACACCAGCTCGGAGCACGTGGAGCAAAAGCTCGCGCTGCAGAGCCCAGGGATTCTGGGTTCAGTCCCCACCCCTGCCCGTTTCGATCTGGATGAGCATCGTACCGGCGTGCGGTCGTGTATTACTACTGCGTGGTGTACGTTAAAGACCCCATCTAGCAGTCGTACTGCACTGGCGGCTGAATTCCTCATCTACAGTGAATAACAACGTCGCCATGTTTTGGCAGACTAACCTCCTGCTGTATAAACAACTAACGACTAATTTGACTTTTTGACTTTTCCTCGAACAATGCCTGGATTTATTATTCTGCGCATTCCATGCATGTGCTCAAGCTCAAGGTATTACTGGTGCGCACTATATTTCAAGACGTGTATGAAGGATGCGAATTTTCACGCGTTTGCATCACCCGAGGAAAGTGATTAGTGTAAGCACTCCTGAACGATCGCAACGTCTATGTGATCACGATATCATATTTCTACGTTGCTATATCTCTGCTAAGATTACATCGTCTTTTGCAATCGTAGAAAGGCGTGCGGCGAGATTCGTACTACCAATAAAGACGTGTATGAAAGTCATGATTGTCAAAGACGGTGTACCACATCTTTTTCTTCTTTTTCACCCACTCTGCATTGCGAGCCTATCCCGACAAGAGTAAAATTGATAAAGCTTCAGCCCATAGAAAACTTTGTGCACTTTCTGCTGCGCCAATGAGTGACAGCGCGTCCCCTTCTTTTTAGCGATACCGCGGAAACGGCTGACGGCGGCGGAGAAGCGGCTGTCGTGCTGAAGACCTGCTCCGCTTCTTGCAGTGTTTCCATAAGTGTGTACGCGCGGCGCAGAGGAGTTGTTCCGGTCGCTCCGGTCACAACGGAGTACGAACGAAGTCATAGCTAACGCGCTCGTTGCAAGTGCCCGAATTACAGTTTGTGAAGTCCGGCGCCTAAAAATAAATGGCTGCAGTTTCACCACTTGACACTCGAGGAACCTCGTCGAAGCACTTGCTGCAGGCTCATCGGTTTGAGGGACCCCATGTCTAAGGTCATCCGTGTATGCTGGGAACATTCCGTTCATACGGGTCTCCACTCCTTGTCCGATTCCGATGAGGAACTGGAGTCTTCGTCGGAATGATTGCCGCACTTTCCAGAGAACCCCTGTGGTAAAACCTACCGGCACACCGCCAACTCGCCGCTAACGCTCCCATTCTTCTACTGCCGAGAGAACTTCCGGTTCCGGTGACAGAGCACGTCACAACCGTCAAAATTACGCCGCGGCATGTTTTGCGGTGAGTTGGAGAGAAAGAAAAACTCGATATTTCAATAATTTTCGTGTAGAAGTTAATAAACCGAAACGAGAACGAATGCCTGTTCGGCGTTCAGTGAACATTGAAGGTTTAATGTAAAAATTATTTGGCAAAAGAAATAAGGTAGTTTCATGGTCCCTTTAAAGACAAAGACAAATAGGGCGAAATTTCACGAGACAGACAAACGTGTGCCGTGTGCAATAGTGACAGCGAGACGCTAGAGCACGTGGCTTTGAAGTGCACGGGTCTCCGTCCTACCATACCTGAAGAGGTAACAGATTCGGTCAGAGAACCGGGTTTTACTGCCAAGGATGGAAGAGGGAAAGAGCAAAAGACTGCATTCACCAGGAGCATGATAGAAGATTGTTGGAGAAGGTCCTGGGAAGAGTGAAAATGCCCCAAATTCGTTTGGTAGATAATTTAACGAGATGGTATTTGTAGCAAAATTTGAAGGTGAGGAGCGTAAGTATTTTTAGGCTAGGTGGCGCAAGCAGCCGCCGGATACAAAGTCAATACAAGCCCAATTCCAAAACAGTGATTCCACTCATGTTCATGCAATGATGGTATGGGCAACGAGGTAGAGGGCCTTAAAGCGATACGCCGGAATTCCGGCCTGCACTCTAAAGTGACCCCCCCCCCTCCCCAGGCCGCTGCCATTGTCCGCAAAAGTGACTACTCCCCACGAGACCAAACCAAATACATGACGTCACAGGAAAGATGGCAGCGCCCAGACCGCGGCTGGGTCAAGCTCTACCAGCTGGGCCGGAGCATTGGCCGGAGCTTGTAGTATGATTTGTTCGTTGTCGTTGGTCTGAACGAGTTGATTTCAGATATGGGAGCAGTCATATGAGGCCGGTCGAAAGCGACTTCAGAGTTCAGCGTGGTCTCTCACGTAGGTATAACATGTAAATATAGAGGAACGGTGTGCATTTCGCTGGTGACTTGCGGGGATATTGCCACGAAAGAGAAAATCGGCCCCTGCCTTCTTCGGACCTCGGATTGATTTGGATATCGCAAGGATAAATTTTAACGCGACGTTTTTGTGCTCTCATTGACCATCGGAACCTTTGAGGTCTGCAGTGAAGCGTGTGCCATGTATTTGAATACACAGTTTAGTTACAAAAGTTGCGTGAGTCTTGCTTGGCAATGTGTAATCGTGGTGCCGCTTCGTTCGCATGCCCGAAGGCTCACTTTGGTTGTGCGGCGCACAGAAGAACTGGTAGTTCCCGTGCCGTGCTAGAAGCTGCTCTGCTGCTTCCTAAATTGTTCCGGCGTAGACGTGCACTTTCACGGAGCACAGGTGCGCGGCGCACCGAAGCCTTCAAGCTGGTAGTTCCTGTGCCGTGCTAGGTGATGCTGTGCTGTGTGCTGCTTCCTAAATTGTTCTGGCGTAGACGTGCACTCACACGGAGCACAGGTGTTGCAGTTGGTATTGAATACGTTGATCTACCCTACGTCCGCATGCTTTGTCGACATAAACGTTTCATCAACACTCGTGCAGTTAATCTTCTATTTTTCATGTTGCATTGCACTTAACGAATTGATATATGTGGCGTTATCTCTGGACCTCTAAAAAGTGGGGCTGCATTTTCTTTTCTTTTTTTATTCTTGATGTTAGAATGATGAATTCGACAGCCATCGAAGATGAGTCTGATCATACACATGGAGGTTACTGTGGACTATTGGTACCGATCGGCAAGGTAAAGAGCCTACTAATAGGTACTAAAGGCACCTGGATGCAGCATTTTGTGCACTCATCAATCGAAAGTGTGAAGACTTGCTGTGTTCTGAGTTCCAAGAGAATAAATAAACTATTTTATGAACATTAGTAGTGAACTTTTTTTCTGAATGATTGGTTTGAATGCTTTGTAAGAGTTTGCGCGCATGTGCACGCCAGCTTTTCACACAAAAACAAAGTACTGCGATCGAATGCAAGCTAGTGCAATGAAAGCACGTTATATCAAAATATTGAGAACTGCAAACTTGTCGAATCGTCGATTAGCACGAAAGAATAAAGATCACAGGAGCGTCCTCGCCAAAAGTTGCTATGGTTATTCGGTGACGCTGGGCTGAAACAACTTCCCCTAGGCCCTAGCACGACGTATACTTTCCGCTTCGAATATCAGACATTCCAAAGTTCACCGAAGCTAGAAGAATGCGAATATTGTATGCTAAAAGTGTTATCGTAAAATTGTTGATTAGTAAAAAACGTAACGATCGCAGGAGCTTCCTCGTGAAAATTTGCTGTGATCATGCAGCTACCTAAAGTTGAAACAACTTCCCCTAGGCCCTACGTCCGACGCATACATTTCGCATCGATTCTCAGACATTCCAACGTTCAACCGAAGCTAAGAGAATGCGAAAATTGCACGCATAAAGCACTCAAAGTTCTATCGATCCTCGAACACATCCGGGAATCTGAGCACCGGTACGGCGATAGGGCTGAAGCTGTCTCTCAGGTATAAATATCCAGATGATCTAGAGGTATCTTGCGCAAAAATGGTATAAAGCCTCATTCCTTCATATCTTCACATTAAACCTGCGTCAGAGAGCACGATCGGAGGAGACCGAAATGGACGGAAAGCAGAGACACATCACGACCGTCATGGCTGCCGCGCACCAAACAAACTGGCATCCGCCAGCACTGAGCGCTGCCATCTTACCGATGACGTCACGGCTCTTGTGAGGTCACGTGACGAGTAGTCCCTTTTGAGTACAACATGGCGGCAACCGGAGGGGTTAGCGCTTCCGAACATCCGGTTTATCATTCTAAGCCCCTCTACCTCGTTCTTTGGGCCATATATTTTATCATTAAAAAAAAAAAACATAAATAGGTAAGCCGTTATTTTGGGAGGAACTATCCGCTATTTTATGAACGCCGTAGCAAATTTTTTCGGAGATATAAAATTGATAAGCTCGAGGCTTAGAAAATAACAAGATATGGCATGATAGTTCGCACCCCAGTAATTTTTAAAAGCACTTACGATGTTATATATTGCTCTGTAAAATATACAAAACGCTTCAAAACACGTGCATAAAAGTTTAATAAATTTTATTCAAAATTGTTATTAAAATAAACTACGAAAAACGTCAGGAAAGCCTAATTTTAACAACTTCCATGCATTATTTTATACTAAAGGACTTTTGTAAGTACTTGGTAAAATATATCAAATTTGCATAGTTACACGGAGTTTTACAATTATATTAAGATTAGTTTTATTATAATGCAATTAAATGCAAAGGTGCAAGCGAGCTGGACAAGAATGACAAATATAATCCCTGGAGAAGGGGAACAAGAGGGACAAAGGACAAACACAAATCTCCAAACACAGCTAGGTGACCGGTGCGCGACCGAAAAATCCGCCTGGTCCGGGTATCGAACCCGGGACCTCTCCATCTTAGCCAATTTACGTAACATTTGCTTTAAAGTTTTTGTGTCACTGACAAAAGTCTTCACCTGCATATATTGTACATAATTTGGACAAAATTGAACTCTGTTGATATTGTGTAAATAAATGTAAAGAACTGTTAAAAAAACAAAAAAACGTCGTTGGTGGCCGAGTGGGCTGGCGCACACCAGCTCGGAGCACGTGGAGCGAAAGCTCGCGCTGCAGAGCTGCAGAAGCCGGGGATCCTGGGGTCAATCTCCCCCCCCCCCCTGCCCATTTCGATCTGGATCCGCATCGTATACCGACGTGCGGTCGTGATCACTACTGCGTGCTGCACGTTAAAAACCCCATTCTAGCGGTTGTACTGTGCTGGCTAAATTTCTCGTCTATAGCTCGGAGACAAATGGCCAGTTGAGGCAGACATAACTTTAACCTCTATAAATATACACACGAACACAATTAATTTTTTTTTCGCGCACGTCGCCAATAGTGTGGTGGAATGTATGCACCTTTTTAGTTTACTCTCGTTTTCACACACCTGGCAGATATATCCGGTATTGGAGACGAAAAAATGATAAAATATTTCAAACTGCAAATGTGAAAAGAAAAGTAGAGGCGAGAGCAAAACGAGAATAGTTACGATTATGCTTATGCGAAGGCAAAACGATGTTTTCGCCAATACTGGAAGTCACGACATTCAAGATTGCAGGGTCGTTGTAGAAAGGTGCATATGGACACCCAATCCGAGGTGGTACAATTTTATAATCGCTACTAATTCCGATATCAGTAAAATAGGAAAGAATGCCAATGTCATGTTCCCGCCACGTTTATCGCGCATTGCCTAAAGAGATAGGTTGGTAAGAACACCTAAGTCTAAAACAAAATGTAAACTATTTCCGTCTGTCTACTATCTCGCAGGATACATTGAGAGCCAACCACCGCAATAAGCCCACAGATACTAAAGAATTACGAACTACTTCAAAAGAGATGTTCTTTGACCCAGAACTTCGATTGCCATAAAAAGAAAGTGATCAAACATGTAGTCCTTCCAGTTATGTAACAGAGACGCTAGCCTTCACTGTGCTCCTGGTTGAAAGTTGGTGCCCTGGATTCAACCACTGTCAAGCGAGCGAACTTTTCCGTTAAATTTTTGTCACTCTCTTCATTTTTTCTTCTTTTTGTCGAATCGCCGCTTTTGCTTTCCCTCCTACGCCGTGCCCTATGCACATTTCCATCTTTTATCACTCGGGAGAAATAGGCACAGTCACTGAGCCGTGGGCGCATGCCCACGGCGTGCTGTTTCGCAGGAAATAGCTATTGCGCATGCTCGGAACGTACTAATCAACAACTCAGTAAACATAGATGGCAGATCGTGGAAGGTGAATATTAGAATGATTTACATAAAAATTAAATTGCCCCCCTCTGGAAGGAATAGCCCTCTTGTACTGAGCTTCCCTCTTGTCCCCCCCCCCCCCCGACCCCACACGTCAAAACAAAAAAGAAAAGCGCTCATTACAACAACCGCTACCTCCACTACCACTATCACTGCTTTCACTATCACTACTACTGCTTCCCCTCCCCCCCCGCCCCCGCCCTCCCCTAACTTCAAACCTAACTGCCTAGAGGTGAGGAGAGGTAGGTCAATTTAAGCAAGGAGTGCGAACGTGTCTGGTCTTAAATACTCCTTTTTATTACCCCTTGCCAAATAAGGAGGCTGATGAAGTTATCTGCAATGCCTTAGATACGCTACCCGATTCAAATGTCCATCTCGGAAAGCTTGGCACTTCGTAGCCTATCCCCCATGATCAAACTTGTAATTTTTTTTTTTAACGAGATTGTAATTGTTGCGTTTAAGAAAGACAGCTCGAAAGTATAGCAAAATCCAATTGTATGGCTAACTCAGACATCTTTAGAGGTCTGTTCTTGTTCACAGACGGGTTATATATCGTAGGCAGTGCGCGATGCTCAGCGGTAAAAAGCTTGCATTTGTTAAGTGTATGTTAGATATTCACCAACGGGGCGAACATGTACTGGTTCGGAAGGACTCGCAAGGTGCGGTTATATTCACACGCTTAAATACAAACAACAAATGACATCCCGGAGGCAAGCTCCTGAGAGACTCGCTCATCTTCGTATTCCTATCATTCTCAAAACAAAATGTTTTGAGAATGATAGATATGAGAAATCAGCTGAATTTATAAATTCAGCTGATTTCTCATAATGTGTCATAATGGCGCAGAAATATTAAAAAAAAAACACCTAATGTTCATTTTTCTTACAAACATTTTGCCTATTCTGAATAAGGTGTACTATGCTGTGACGCCAAAATATTGAGTCATATTTGGCCTACAAACTTGAACACCGCCATCAAACCTTGCCTAAACATAAACCGACTTGTCTCCGTTATAAGGGCTCCGCCACATAGCACCGAGTGTTTTGAGTGCTACTTGGTGTGTTTATATTAGGTTTCAAAAAACGGAAATGCCAATATTTAGCAGACAAATAATAGCAAAATGATGATCCCCTTCTTCTTGCTAGCTACTACACTTCAAAAAATGTTAATTTTTTTAGTCGCGCATGTGACCATAGAGATTTCCTGCCTCTCGGCGTGTTAGGTCTTCCAAAGATGAGATGCCTGGATGCCTTTGACAGGTTTTACCGTGGCCACTTCTGTTTGCTTTTACCGCACGGATATCCCTAACTCCGCTCCGCGGACACTTTATCCCGCGGCACCTTCCCAAAGTGTTTAGCGTTGACAATCGCTGAATCAGTCCAGGATCTTAAGTTCGTGAGTGTTCCGTGATGTTTAAGAGCGCCACCTACACCGTCACGGGCGCTCTTCCCGTGTCCAGTGGCGGTAAAAATCCATCCTGCCGAAATGTGCAGCTTCTTAGACAATTCGTGTAATTTGAAGCGAGTCTTAAAATGTGGCGCCGCTCCGTCCGAGGCATAAGTCACAAATCGGAAATATGGATGTTCGTCAACGCACTCTTCCGCCGTCTTTGGCTGGAAGTGCATGAGCCGTGTCGCGTGTCATGTTATCGCTGGCCAGGGCACAACTTTGCGTGGCTTGTGTACACCGTACACACGACCACAAATGTAAAGGGAGGCACTTGAGTTTTTCTTTTTCAATTAAAACTCTGCACTTCGGTGGAGTAGATGACCGACAATTTTTCTGCAAAATCAAAGTGAAAAATAACTCTCTTTGGTAATAAGGTTTTTCTTATGTCACGCATAAGACTTCGTTATACTTCACGGATATAAAAATGATTTCTTTACTTCTCGCTCCATGGTTCTGACTTCCGCGGGAAGGTCGAAGCGTCCATGACCTATTTGGAGAATCGGCCTGGATCCCGTAACGCGAAACAGATCTCAGCTTTCTCGTCAGGATCAAGGGACTCCAACGAGATGTTTTGCATCTTGGGGCACTTTATACAAAGAAAAAAAAGAAATCATGTTGCGGGGTGCTGCAGAAATAAATGCGCTTGACGTCCTCGTCAGTAAATACCCTCGTAGATGTATTTGACACTGGTGTGAGAGGCAACCTGAAGTTTACTCGATAAATACGTTCACACACCTTGTGCTCGGAACTTATTTTTTAACCCATTTTGGTCGGTCACTGACGTCCGAGGACGCTCCCATGCTCTCGTTAAGGTGGGTGGGGAAAGTCCACCCACTGTTCATACTCCGTTTTATCTTACGACGGCAAGCGGCGGAAGACGAGAGCCGTCGGAGCCAATCCGCTGCAGTGTGAGTGTCAGTAGGGAGTTTTCGTAGATCGTTTCCGCCGTCCCGCAACGCTCTCCGCAACCCGCTACGGGATCCGGGTTTCTACAGCCAAGGCCATCGGCGCGCAGGCGCGGTAGCGGCTTCTTCGTTGTGGAGGGCTTAGCGGAGGGGGACAGCGCGGTCTACGAAAACTCCCTAGTGTTCCTCCCGCAATGCTCGGGGCGCGAACTCACGGGATACGCTCAACGCGCTGGACTGGCTGGGATAACTCGTCCCGCTGCATGCCAACGTTATGTGAAACGGTGTACAGTTGCAAGGCGTCGAGTAAAGGGGTATGCAATCTGAAGCCGTGGTCCTGGTGAGCCGGAAAAGTTCACTGAAAAACCGCGGGAGACTTCACTCCTCGCTACAACACGTCACGGCAAGCCACGGCGCCCCACCCCGTTACGTGTTCCGTGACGAAACCACTGGATGCTATAGCATCCAGTGGTTTCGTCATGAAACAGGTGATTGGTATGTATATCAATCACGTTCACAAGTGGGAAACCACTGGATGCTGCCAATCACGTTCACGAGCTGTGTAGAGAGCAGACATGTACAAACTACTCAAAAAAGGTAGTTTTTTTTTCTTTATTTGTTTTGCGGGTTTGCCGCGTAGGGGGCAGAGATAAAGGCGTGGTGCCTGACAAAGTCTCTGCCCCCTAAAGTTCAGCAGCTCAAAGTGGTTACATAATGACAGATTCATCGAAACATTATACAGTTAAAATAAAACGAAAAAAAAAACAAGTCAAAGAAACAAGGAAAAATAGACACTACATTCATTTGCATAAAGACACTATAAACGTCCGTAAGTGCTGGTCGTGAAAAACCGAAAGCAATATCAACAAACAGTAACAACAACAAAAAACAAAAAACTAGAATGCAATAATATATACCACAGAGATATCAGCATCAACAGAAAGCTCAGATGAAGGAATACAATGAGAACAAATATCTTTGAAATTCGCTATACCTAGTGATTATGTTCTTGGTAAATTACACTATCCAAATGAGAAGGCGATCTCACTGCCAACCAAGAAACTTCTACAGTCCCTTTTGAATCTAGGAAACGTGTTGTTAAAGTTAATATTGAGGTCCGTTCTATTTAGAGTTTTAGTTGTTTGAAAAATTAAGGTTTGCTGACCATAGTTGGTCAGTTAAGTTAAATTACTGAGTATTGACGCCAAAAGTAATTGGAGTAGAGTAGAAATTACGCATTTGTAATAGTAATTGAGTAAGCTACTAACTACTGTGAAAAGTAGCGAGTTACTTTGAAGTTACTTTCGGAAGTTACTTTTTGTATTTTTGAGGTAGCAAAATGAACCGCAGTTTTGATCCGTGAAAACCCCGCGAGCCTAAAATAATTGCAGTCATTTTATGGCTTGCGTTTTCACCAAAATAGTTTTTTCGCTCGCTGAAGCAATTGACTTTCAAAATCCTTATCGGAGAGTTTTCCCCTTTTCCTCCTAAAGACGTTCCCAGCCAAATCTAAGAAGACGTTCCACCGACGCGCTGGGGCGAACGGCAGCATTGAATTTCAGAAACAAGCTGTGCAGCGTCGGGAAAGCCAATGTCAGCATGTTCGGTATCCATGACGAAACATGTAAGGTTTGCCTCAACTAAAAAGTCTTTTACAAAAAAATATTAACTTTTTTTTTTGGCAAGTTGAGATTGACATTCGGAAAGTACGCTGAGCGAGTGCACCTGGACCCATCAAGGGATCAAGTCTCGCGCCACGACGATGAGATCATCCGACGACTGCGCGTTTCGTTGTGGTGCTAGTGCTACGCTACTGAAGAAACACATTTTTTGCTTTTTTTTTGTTTAACAAAAGATAGAACGAAGTATTCTTCGCCGCTGACGCCGGGCCCAACAAAAGGATTTCCCAAGGGTGACTCGCAATCTTCGCCGGCCTCTACGGTATCGGAAGGACGCGAAGAATTACGTGAACAAGCATCGTCGCTCGTACAGTTGTAGCTTGAAGCGGGAAGGTGCTCCCATGAACGGATTATACGTGTCTGCGTTTGTGGGCGGGAAAGTCCGGCTTTGTAAGGAGTATGCGCTGACGACGAGGCGACCGGGAGAGAGGGCGCCGGCTGCGAGCTCATTCCTGTGGCGCCTACCCGTGGAACCCCCAAACCGCTTGAGTCAGAACTCACTAAAGGCAGACATGAAAACAACAACAACCCTCGGAGTGTCCCCGTCTTTCACGGTTGCAGTTGGAGATGCGGCGCCTGCGTGCATTACCGGATTAGGTCAATACCCGACCAAGGCTTCTTAAAGATGATTGTCCGGTCGAAACCGGAAGTACTTAAGTTTTTGCGCTTGTAACATCGAGGGAGCTTTCATGTAGACAAACGCCGATTTTATTTTGATATATGATCTCCCGTTATTAATTAAACCTTTCATGAGCGTATGTATGAAACTGCACCCTGAATTTCGCCAGTGTCAATGGCTGACATCTGTAGCTGCTGCGTGACGTCATAAAACGCAAAGGTTTGTCGGATGGTCGGGATAACAAGCTGTTGGTCGATGGATGTCTTGTATTTTGTTTCGAATTATATAGTCTCTTAGGCCAGTGGTTCTCAAATGGGGTCCGCGGACCCTTTGGGGTCCGCGAAGGCATTCTAGGGGTCCGCGAAGCCCTGCCTCATCAGTCAAGTCCGGCAATAAAAGTTGTATTTTTTTCTTTTCAGGTCGAAAAGTAATGTTTCAGTTTTCGGGCGAGTTTTTCTCGCGTGAACGTCAATACGAGAGGTCTGCTTCACAATAGCCCTTAGTTATACCCATTTATTAAATCATTATATTTAACCTATACCTTTCCTCTCCTCTCACCACGAACGGGGTCCTCCATCATCTCCGCCGATCCACAAGGGTCCGCGAAACGTCGATAGTTGAGAACCACTGACCTAGGCTGTACCCTACTGAAATACAGTTCTTTTAATGCAGTTCCCAAGCGTGTGCAAAAAAGCCACGCCTTTTAGCAGGATATTACTCGAAAACAGCCCTAAGCTAGCGAGCAAACGTATGTCGTTTCGCGCAAACACAACATGCGACGGCCACCGATCGAACTATGGAGCGCTTGAAAAGCAAAGGATGCAGATTTCACCTCTGAAGCGGCAATCTAGGTACACGAAGCGGCATCTGGGTACACATTTCGGCGGATCCACTGGATCGGTCATGAGGCTGCGGGTCTAATTCCTCAGAGGCGATGACCGCGGGTCGAAGCCAACCGGCGAATCGTTCAAATGCATGTCGTCACTTGACTTGGACGAGCTTGGTGAACCGTAGCCACGCTCTATTTTCCCATGTGGGTCAAACATAACCTGCTGCACGCGTGTTAAATTACAACTTCTGGTGCCGTTTTCAGGTGGTCTAGCTGTGTAAATGATTGATCCGATTTGGGCGAGGAGTGAATGGACGTAGTTTTTGAATATCGTTGAGCACAGCATCACACCTCAAAGCTTACGAGCAGTCTGTCCGCTTAGAGCCTGCAGCCTGTGGCTCTCTTCTGTGAGATGATTGCTGCACAAGCGGGATCTCGATCTTGACGGGAACCCTACCCCTAGCGCATCGGCGGGTCGATCCATCTTGCTCGTCACTGCACGTCTCGTGGCGGAGTGCGGAACGTCATGTCTTCGCTTCGCATGTGCTGCCCGGTAGTTGTGGCACCCAACCGCGCAAAAAATCTCACTCCAACCACAAAGCAAGTCGAGCACAACAACAAAAACGAAGCGCTGCTGGGGCGTCTCACTCGCAGGTAAACGGCGAGACAGAAATGCTCGCTTTGTCTCAGGTGACGTCAGAGCTCCCATGTTGCCACCGAAAACAAAGCGTTTACGCCAGAGTGCGATTGGCAGAAGTGTAAATTCAATTACTCGTGCAGAGGGGCATATAAAATTCAGATGGCTGCACGTACGACGCGTCTCGAGGCAATAGCAATGATATTCAATTGTTTTCTGAACACAAAATTTGACCGACACCCCCTTTAAGCATCTGTTCCTTCGTTCGTGGGCGCCGGTGTTATGTTTTGGCTGCTCGTCACCACTTGGCCCAGGACGCTTGTGGGAACGGAATGTGAGGGGCCCTTGCTCGGAAATATCACTTCATCTGCCGGCGTCTTATTTATTTCTGCGCTCAAACGTTTGTGGTGAGCAAAATTAGCACGAGATTTCGAAAGTAGTTAGTAATTTGGGTAGAAGTTACTTAAAAATGTAGTTAAGTTAAACTACTAATTACCCAAATAAAGTTGTAATTGAAAGTTACCAAGTTACTCGGAAAAGTAGTTAAACCACAGTAGTTTGAGTAGAGTAGTTGAACTACGTCCAAGTCTTGTAGAGAGGAGGTCCTGGCTTCTATCGGCAAGGCTTGCGTGGAGA
>JAZHYW010055570.1:0-15223 GCA_037355805.1 Ixodes ricinus | reverse complement strand
GCCCCATTAAACACTTAGTTTCTCCAGTTATTCGCTGCCTCATCATTTGTCACTCGTGACAATAGGGCTACTGCTATTTATTATGTATATTAATGACATGTGCGTACGACTCAACCCGGCAGTAAAATTAAAACACTTTGCTGATGATATGATTATTTACACAACGGTCAACACTGAAAGCGATCAGATCTGACTAAATCAACAATTGGACAAACTTTTCGATTGGTGTCAAACGTGGCTAATGGAAATAAACACGAGCAAAAACTGTAAGCATGATTATTAAACGTAAACGAAGTCATTTACTGTTTCAGTACTGTATTGACGACGTGCAGCTTTGTAAAATAAGGGAGTACAAATACCTAGGGTAGATGTGTACATACAATCAAACCTTTCATGGAACCTGCAAATGGACAAAATATATAATAAGGCTATGTTTAGGCTTTGGACTTCAAGACGATCACTGAAGGACACAACACCGGAGGTTAAGTTAACCGCTTTTAAAACCCTGGTCTTACCAATCAGATTACGCGACATCTAAACGGTATTAGCGCACACGTAGTGAGAAGATACAGGAAAGAGCGCTAATACCGTTTGATGTTTACATACCAACTAGCCCAATTATCAACCCTTTTACAGATTACGCAAGTGTGCTCTGGGAACCTTTCACTCAGAGCAACATCAATAAGCTCGAACGAGTTCAAAATAAGGCAGTGAGGTTTATCTATAACTGTTTTCATTCCACAGACTCAGTAACAATGCTCAAAGCAAGGGCAGGGCTGCCTGACATAAAGACATGCATGTATAACACATCGTTTAAAATACTTTTTTTTTAAATTAGTAAATGGATTGCATAACATTGATATGTCAAGATACGTCCACTCGGACGTCCCAGCTGACTCACGCAGACTTCTTACTCGTACAAAGCATAACAAATATATTCAGTCATATCCGTATTTTGCAGACACCTTTAAATTTTCATTTTTCCCAAGATGTATAGATGACTGGAATAAACTTGAGTCAGATGTTGTAAATGCCCCTATGATAACGAGTTTCATAAGCAGTATGGCACCATTGTAATTGTAATTGCACATTGTTTTGCTCGTTTTTTTTTTCTTCTTTTTACAAGTGTATATGCACTTTTTTATACTGCAACCCTGCCTGGGCTCATTGTTTTGGGCTGGCAGTATTTGTAAATAATAATAATTTAAATAAATAATAATAAAGAATAGTAAATAAACGGCAGGAATTACTTTTCATGCATAAGTATGCAGCAAGCACGTTGCAACAAATCTCTCGCTCGCTATTCCCCTCGAAATCGAACCGCGTCGCCACCGTGCGGCCGAAATTGGAAACATGCGAAACCGGAGATACCGCCGTGCGTCGTCTGCTACAGGCGCACGTTCAGAAGCATGGATATTGACGATGCAAGTCCGTTTCCGGCTGAGCTGAACCCTCCTCATTAAACGCTTGTTGTTTTTGCTGTCGTTTCTTCCTACTAAAGGTTATGGTTAGGGTTCCGCGTTTTCGGTGTTTACTTTTTTCTCGAAATTTGGGGTATTTTTTTCTGAGTTTAACGTTTTCCTGCAAATTCTGTGTTTTTGTGTAAATTGGTTATGACTTAACCAATTTACACAAAAAAAAAAAAAACACTGAATCTGTAGGAGAAAATTAAACCCCAAAAACAAAATACCCCCAATTGCAAAAAAAAAAAAACAATCTCGAAAACACAGAATTTTAGCTATGGCGTATCGCTTCACATGCGCGGAAATTCAGCAAAGCGATTATTATTAAGTCGGATGCTTCCATAATCTTAGTGTTGTGGTTTGTATACAGACGCTGGTCCCATATATTTTTGTTATCTCGCACAAACCATAGCTTTCATAAAACACTGAATGTTGATTGGAGCTGTGGTTTGATTAAAAAATAATCCGACTGATCGCTACCCTTCAATAGACTAATCAATTGATAAATCCTGTTAGATTTTGTATTCTGTTCACCGGTCATATTGCATGGAAGAAGTTAAAACTACATTTTTTTACTATTTTTAGTATGTGCATAATGCATTCCCATTTTAAACTTCACGTTGTGACGCCTACAGAAATATAAACACGGGAAGCCTTTCAAAGTGAAGTAATTTTTAAGTTATTATTTAAACAGTATAACCACCCTTGATGACAATCACAAGCATGCTGAAGTGGTTTACCGTGCAAGCCTGTGTCAAAAAAAGAAATAAAAACGTCAGAAATATAAAGTAGACATTTTTTTTACTTTTTCATGACTTCCTCAGCACAAGATTCCAATTAAATAGAAAAAAAAAAAATGCAATTAAAGCATTACTTGAATAATCTGAAGGTTAATCAATGAACTGCCCAGTCCCGATTTGCATTAGGTGAGGGCGGAGGGTGATCGCAAAGTTTCGTGAGAGTCGCTAGCCCTCATCAGTAAAAGATTGTACCGCTGCGGCCGATGCCGTCGGTGTCATGGTGCGGGTTGTTTGTTGGAGTTGCAGAGTCTACTATGTTTGAATAGAAGATTATTTAGTCAGGAATTTATAATATTAACCTTTTGATATCTGCGACCTTCACCGAGAAAATTGAAGCGGGTGAACCCACACTACCGAGAAAAGCATCTAATAACACGCACGCTACTGCCTTGCTCGGTTACACTCAGTTTGTTCCAATCGCGGCAGATATATTAAAATAGTTTGTTTCATCTTGTTTCAGTTGTCCTGCCAACGATCAATTTCCAGATCGTAACTAGAAGAGGCACTCTCTCCTCATTGCAACATAGTAAAATTGTTCAGACTCCGAAAAACTTACTCACACCATGGCACAGTAAAGGGAAACAGTGGCTGCAGCAGAACTCAATAGCACGGTAATTTCTAATACAGCACATAACTTCTCTTCATGCTAAATATTTATATTGCTGCAAAAGCTAAAAGTTGCAAAAGTAAAAATGCATAGAACCTGCGATCTTACAGCCCACAGTACCCGTATTACGTTATCCAGTTTGCAATTCATTACTTTTGTTGAATTCCCACGCGGTGCATGATACAACTATTTATAAAAGAAAGAAATATTTAACATAAATAGTGCAGTTCACCCGGAGACAGGCATCCGTCATGGTGATCCAGGCTTCCCAACGTCTGCCTAGAGCAGACGACGCATCCACACGAGTGGTTATTTAAACTTAGGCCGTACGCTGGTAAGACGATTCAATCTTTACTGACGCACCGAACGGTACAGCACCATTTTCCGCTCAAATATGTTTTCCCACCAATACTGTGAGACAAAATAAATGCAAGAATCTACACCATCTCGCGCGTGAACGTGGAGAGCCTATGGGGCGACAATGCTTCTATCCCCGCTTTGATGATGATGATAGCGTGACAGTAACGCCATCTCTAGGTCGATCTCGAGGCCATGATAGCCTTTGCGTGTCTAATTTTCTTGAGCTTTAAAGAGAGCTCGCGAGGTTTCAAAACAATTCACGTGATTAAGGGCACTGTAATCAGATCCAAATGAAGTCCGAGCGCATCCGACGCTCGATGTAATATTTCGTGCAGCGCTAAAAAGGCACCATCACGGCGCTTGTTTTTTTTTTTTTCTTTTGGGTGGTTTTGGTTTGCGACTGTAACCCGCTTCAAATGAAGTCCGAGCGCATCCGACGCTTGATGTACCATTTCGTGCAGCGCCAAAAGTGTACCATCACGGCGCCTGTTTTTTTTTTTAGGGGGGGGGTAATTGGGTTTGCGATTACCGTCTAAATTAATCACGCAGAAAAAAAAAGGAATGACAGCGATTTGTATATGTTTAAAGTACTATAATCCGTGGAATGCTGGAAAACGCCCCGGGAACAACATCACATATAGTAAGTTACAGGTCAAGAGGGTAGCGGCAAATGCCCCTCAAAGGAATTCACATGATATATCCCTCCACCACCTCCGCATCCAATAGCGTCCCATCGTTTTTGTGACGTCGTGGCCAACGCGGGAGAGGGTTTTGCCTTCCTGTAAATATTTGCTTTATCTTTCGACTTTTACTTAGTGTTGTGGAAGCCACGAGAGGGAGATTAGTACATAGTGGAACCTGAGACTGAGGTATGCAAGGAAAACTTCGAGGACGAGAAAAGAGGACTAGACTAGAGGACTAGAAAAGAGGACTAGAGAGTTTTCCCCCTCCGATGGAAACAAATAGGACTTTGGCGGATTAGGTTCTCCTTCCGATGGATACAGAGGCTGCTTTCAGGGGCTCGGTTCCCTATCCGATGAATACAAAGGTCGCTTTCTAAAAGTTGGGGTCGGAGACAAGTGGGCACCACTCTGTGGCCATTATCTATCGTTTGAAGCGGAACAAGGAGCGTTTCCGGTGAACTCTTCTTTCGACTGCGAAGGGATTTGACATTGGCGCATCAGGCTTGTGGGTGGAGCTTCTCCTACCTTCTTGACTTGTAACCGAGTATAGACCTTTTCTGCAAGTGCGCCGCCATCTTGAATTGACGTCACTTCCAGTATGGGCGAAAACATTGTTTTGCCTTTGCCACGCCAATAGAGGGCATTTAGGATATAAGCGTAACCGTCACACTTTCTCGTTTTGCCTCCCCTTTATGTTTTTTACTATTCGCAGGTTGAAACGTTGGATTATTTTTTCGTCGCCCATACCGGATACGCTTATTAGGTGGCTGGGGACGAGAGTACACAGAAAAGGTCTATAGGATTATCTAGGAGGTGTTTCTAGAAGGGGAAACGGGTGAGGAGAGCAAAGGGGAGGGAAGGGTAGAGAGGGGTTGGGGTGAGGGTATTGGCGTGCCCCAGGACGTATATTTTCCCGCTAAATTTTGCGCGGAAACTGCGCAGTTCTATAGGTCACGTGACATGAGGTCACGAAACGTCGATTTTCCCGCTAAATTTAGCGGGCGAAGCTGGTTACGTATCTATAAGTCGCCAGACGCGAATTTTTCCGCTAAATTTAGCGGGAAAACCGATTTGATGTTTTGGCCACGAGACATGAACGTTCCCACTAAATTTAGCGGGGAAACGGAGTTAACGTATATGTCACGTGCCGTGAATTCCCCCAGGATGTATATAGGTACCGTGACGCCGCTTAAAGCCACTTTCTCCACTATCCGACCGAAAAATCCTGTATACCTTTTTGCTATCAAAATTATGGGCCGGAAATCTATCTGGATTCTCTCTGGACTCTATCTGGGTTATAGGTTTTCAGAAATTATTCCTTTGTCTGCAATCTGGATTTCGGGTTTGCAGAAACAAATTTCCGGTTTCGTAATCCGGATAGTGAAAAGTTATACTGGATTTTTCGGTAGGGATAAATTTAGCGGAAAATGCGTGGATGGACGGGCGGCCATAATTTTGGGATGGGTTCTGGGTTGTAGGTTGTGCACTCAAAGAAATGCCTGCGCGACTACTTACCCGCCAAACACCCAAAGAGCCAATCTCTGCTATCTAAGAAATCAGCTCAGCGATTGATGAGGCGGAAGATCTGTTTAGACCTAAACATGAAGTCTGGACTGTGGCATTACGCAATGCAAAGCGTGATGCTCGCATTGCGTAATGCTACAGCGCAGGCTTAATTTTGAGGTCTAAACAGATGTTCCGCCTTATCATTCGCTGAGATGATTTCATAGATCGCAGAGATTGGCTCTTCGAGTATTTTGCGGGTAAGTAGACGCGCAGGCATTTCTTAGAGTGGCATGCGTGATTTGTTTGGTCTACGAGAGCAAGCGCACGACGATGATGAGCGCCGCCATGATGCATTTTTGGCGCTGCTTGATTGCGGATCATAGCGTTGGCTCGGGTCGCACTTAAAGTGAAACGGACTTAATATTGCAGTCCGTCAGCCAGTAGTCACGCCCAATATCTTTTAAACCTCTCGAGCTTTCTTTTAAAGCTCAAGAAAATTGGATACACGAAGGCTACTTTGAGGGAGACGTCACGATGGGGTTGTTTCTCGAAACTGTACTCCAAGGGGTACCGAGGATATCGGCCACGAAAGAGATCGGCGCACGGGTCAATATTTAAAAATTAATCCGCGTTAAGTAGCCAGTTTTGCGCACCGGCATAGATATCTCGACTCGTTCGATCGGATTGCGAATGAAACTGGCTGGTTCGACACCTTCCCAGGCCGGCGCAGCCGTAGCCTTGGCTATTGTAACGTGCTCCGGGCGCCCGAGCGAGAGAAGAAGCGAGAAAAGAGCGAGCGATGAGCGAAAAAAAAAAGAGAAAAAGTAGGGTGACGTCACGGCGACGTCAAATATGTTGATCACCCTCTCCGGCAACTAGGACGGGTACAGCCGTTAACATCCATGTTCCCTCCGGGCGCTCTTTCTGCGCTCAAGCGTAGGGTTCTTGTTTCCGCCGCCTCAAAACATGGCGTTACAATCGCCGCCTCTACTGCTGCCGGGCCGCCCCTACTTGCCCCTAGATGGCGCAAGTTGTCCTGTCGCGTCCTAGGCGGCCGGTTCGCCGCCGCTGCCGCTGCCCCCCCCCCCCCCCCCCCCGCCCCCCCCCACCCACCCCGCCGTTTGCTTGCCTGATTTCATTTCTCCTCGATTTCATTCTCGTCTTCTGAGGCTTTTATTTTATATCTTTTTTCATAAACCACTGTAGCGCAACTTCAGAGAAGCTGCTCCTCAAGTGGGTAGGAGGCAAGGAGCACACATTTACTTTTCATACAAATTCTTTATTATTTACACAGATCTCATACATACAATGGAAGATATAAGCAGGTAATAAAATTTACGGAACAATAGAACAGATGGCACGAGAAGCACGTAAGAGCACAAGGAAAGAAATATACATTTATAAAAGATATCGCACCACCACAGTTTTGATCAGCAGAAACTTCAATGTTTTGTAGACAAAAAATATTTTTTTTGTTACTCAGCTGATAGGTGACTTGTTTTACGGTTTCTGTGCTTTCCTATCAGCTGCAGACCTTTTCAAATGAGGTTTTTGCAGATCTCTTCTTTTGAAAAGGCGTAAATTCACCAGAGTTTATAGCAGAACATCTCGACGATGAACTTCTAGCCGATTGCTGGACAGAGAAGGTCTCCGACTGTTCCGTCATGAAAGCACTAAGATTCTTCATCACATCATCCTTGTATACCAGGTTGAAAATGCACGCCAGAAAGCACTCAAGCTTGCCCACAAAAATAAGACAAGGGTCTGTGGGCAAAAAGAGAGCACCAAAAATGCCTGTGTCGTCCTGTGCGCTTAGCACGTGGTACGGTTCGATCAGCCTGCGAATTACAGGTGCAACGTCGCTGATACGTAAGAAAAAAACAAAAACAAACGTGTGTTCAGTGCTGTGTTCACGGGGTTTCTGCCGCACGAGACTGAAAATCGCAACCAGGATCGCACAACATGAAATGGGCTTGAAACGAAAGCGACGAAAAACGAAACATTACCTCTCGCTTCGGAACTCCTTTGGGAATAGAAAGAACGACAAGACTTTCGACTTGCTGGAGTTCCCGCACCATTTCGCAGCGTAGTAGAGCCAAGGTATCCTCTTCCGAGAGCACCAGAACTTTCGAAGTCAAATTAGCGCGGACCGAGCGAACACCACGTTTTCCGCAGAACACTCGGAGCAGACGATCACGCTCATCGGATGTCGGCGACCGTTGCACCGGTTGCGCCGTTGCCACGGCTGCCACCGGCCCGGCGGCAATGTCGATCGTAACGCCATATTTTGAGGCGGTGGAAACAAGAACCCTATGCTTGAGCGCAGAAAGAGCGCCCCGAGGAAACATGGATGTTAACGGCTGTACCTGTCCTAGTTTGCCGGAGAGGGTGATCAACATATTTGACGTCATCGTGACGTCACCCTGACTCTTGGCGGCCTCTACCGAGCTTTCCTTGAACGCCGCTAGCTGCGTTAGCCTGACCTTCCTTGCTTAAGCCATTGCGCAAGTTCGCTGGAATACCATTTATACCCACTCGATTATGCATGCATACAGGGGCTAATGCACCCAAGAAGTGTGATGTGTAGAGCCCCGCATGTCCGCGTATCCCCCGAAAGGGTGGAAGCGGAATGAGTTGACTCGAATTTGGGGGATTGCGGTTCGGATTCGGACGTCCGCCGATCCGGATCTTCATTTTCACCGTGGCGAACGATTAACGTGTGTGACCGGAGAGTGTAGAATAAATAAGTGTGTCATACTATGATTACCCTTTACTCAAAGAAATACCTGATTCTCACCAAAGGTCGCGTTAGACTGTTCTAGCTTGGCAAAAATGGGGTTCCCACAAAAAGTAAATATTTTAGTGGCATCAATAGACCATATGCGAAATGTAAAGCGCCATCTAGTAGCGCGCCGAGAACTACGTCCGCCATCTTGGTAGCGGTGGGAAAACGAAACGAGCGACCCGACTGGTAAAGACCTTATGTAAGCAAGTCACCGCGTTTCTTGAGAGAGGCGCGATGCCAACCCGTTGCTGCGTTCCGCTGCGGATGCAGCGATAAACCTTCAATTCGTGCATGACGTGAACTCAAACGTGAACAGGGTCCACAATATTTTCCTATTTTGATTTGTTGCTTGAGATGCAGCTCTTGACAAAAACATTACAATTGAAAACGAGCGTGTTGGTTAATGGATATAAACTTGAAAGTATAAAACAGCGAGGACAAGGACGGGAACAGGACATCTTTCAAAAGATGTCCTGTTCCCGTCCTCGTCCTCGCTGTTTTATACCTTTCAAGTTGCTATACAAAAACATTAGGTGACAACGCGAAGAAACATGCGGACGTAATTGCGCGGCGTGAAGCAATTTATAACTATTAAACTGGGCCCTAATCATTTCACGAAATTATACCAAATTTGTTTCTGAACTTTTTTTTTTATTCTTATTATTCACCTTGTAGTGTCGGCCTAAGTTGTTCTTGATCCGCAAGCAGCTCAGTATATGCGGACAAGACCAAGGCTGTTAAGCGAGGCAAAAAGATGACAGTTCTATTAGTCTACGCCTCCAACCATAATTGAAGATGCGTATAGTTAACAGAGAACAACAAAAGCTGAAAGCACCACAGGGCCCTCATTTTAATGTCGTATATTAAAAAAATAATAATTACTTTGGAAAGCCAGAAAATATCTCATTGTTTTGCAGCGATTACTGTGCCCTAGATTTGGCGTTGGTGAACGACGTTTGTAAGACACCACTAAAACTAAACAGGAGAGTTTGTTGATTAAATATTCTTGAATATTTAAAGCGCGGTCATATAGAAAAGAGATCCCAAGAGACACGGACGACGTGTCTGTTTGCTCACAGAGAGGGGATTTTGCTGTCTCTTTTTGTCGAACCCACGGTCAATTACATCGAACGTGGCGTTCGACGTAAGGCTGATTCACACTGCCCCATTTCCTTACGTTACATTACGTATAAGTCACCGAAACATTCGTGTCTCGAATGTCGCGTGTCATGTTTTCTCCCTAGAACTGGTATCCTCGCTTAATATGAAGCACAGAGGTCCGGTGACTTCAACGTAATATTTCGTAACGTAACATAACGTATGAAAATGGGGCAGTGTGAATGACCCTTTAGGTTCATCGCAGTGGCTAAAACTTCGATGTTGGCGGCGGCAAAACTTACGTTGCGGACGTCGAGTGGAGCAACACGAGCGGTGCCAACTTCATTTCATGATCTCCTTTTTTATTCTTTTTGTCGCAGCCGAGGTTAAAGTTTAGTTTAGTGCAAAGAAGCTCGGGGGATAGTTTTGAGAACGTCAGTGCAGTTATTCTACCAGGGTTGATCAAATCTACATTATAGCCCAACATCAGTCAACTGTGCTTGAGAGTCAACGCTATCTGAAACCAATTTAAGCTCTTTGCAACTCCTAAAAATATTGCCCAGAGCACAGCCCCTTTAAAAGAACACAAAACTTTCAAAAGAAAAAAAAAAACTTTCGCAAATAACAACAGCAACAAAAACTAACCTTGAGTCACATATATTGGCGTGGAGCAGTCTACCGCTACACAATACTCCATGAGTATTTGCGTAAAAGAAATTGAAAGTGTCCTCAGAGATAAAAGACATGACAGCCTAGTCCTTTGTTCAGGTTTGTGACCGGAAGTCAGAAATCAATAAAATTTCCCAATCGCACTCAGTGGTACAGCGTCTATGCCCTGGAAATATTGCGAAACCGAAACGCAATACACTGCACGCTACCAAGCTGGCCACGTGCACAGTGCTGCCAGACCACCAAGCAGTTTCGCATATCGTCTTTCCCGAGAAAGCGGGTTCTTGTTCGGCAGAGAAAAAACAAAAACAATTTTCGGGCAAAAAAAAAAGGAAAAAGTACAAACCACATTGAAGTAGACACCTCCTCTTCAATTAAAACGTAGCGTAAAAATGCGTTTTTGTTTTGTTTTGTTTTTCTCGACATTTGGAAAGGTGCTGCTAAGTATATGGTTTGAAGCACGCATTGCGGGTTCGTGTTTAAAACTGAAACCAACAAGAGTTTATATTGTGATTTTCCACGCGGTGTACTCGCGCCTCACCAAGTACATGAGTACTTGGCTGTGGTGACAAACCGCCGTTGCTATTGCCACTATTTTATTATTTGACTTAAATAAAAAGACAAAAGATTACCAGGTTGTTCGTTATGAAGTTTTTTGTTTAGAAAATACGTGTCTCCTTGAAGTGGGTGTAGGAAAGCCAAACGCAAAACATGTTAAAATTTATTTTATATGACGGCACCTTTAGGCAGAGTGCAGCAGACATCTAAGACAATCTCGTACAGCGATCATCTTTCCCTAGACGCAAAGTGTCTCTGCAAGGATGATCGCTTATGATATTATTGCGATAAAATAACTTTACCACAATTTGACTTGAAGAGTTATTTGTACAAAGATAAGCAAACGCCTTATAAGCTACCATTTAGCCGGTTTCTTTTCATTCACGTTTGATTTTATGATATAATATGAACGCTCCGACTGCGGGTCGAATGCGGATACCAGCTTTGCGGATGCGGTTTGGATGCAGATAAAAAGTATCCGAATGCGGATCGGACGCAAGTACAAATTAAAAAAACAACAACATTGCGGATGCGGTTTGGGTGAGGATACGAAGTCTGCGGATGCGGACCGAATGCCGATAATCAAACTGTTATCCTCGCAGAGCTCCAGTGATATAATATATTAGCTTCTCAACTGCAAATACAGATACCAAGTGCAGTAATACAAACAACAGGATTCGTTGCTTCGTAGCTGGAAGGAAACAGTTTAATCTGAAAACGATGTTAACTAGTTTTAAAAGTTCTCCAAGAATGTATAGACGCCGGTGAAAAATAGTTATAAAATTTCCACAGCAGGTTATATATTGTTCAATAAAGAAAAATTTACACGGTACAAACCGTTGCAAAGTTCCATCGCAGTTCAAGAACAAACTGAACAACGATTTCGGTAGCAATTTTATATCAACTTAGTCCTGTGACCTCGGCGGCAAGTCTCATGAACTGAAGCAGGGTTAGCTTTGACATCCAAGTGATCTGAAGCACAGGAGAGGCTAGAAGCGTAAACTCTGGGTTTTGGAAGCTGCTTTCAATGTACGTGCTAGTACGCAAAACAGCGAAATTACCGAAGCGTCGCAACCGTCTGCACCACCTTCTACGCAGCAGACAAATTTAAACACTTAAGAGAAACTACGTTTTTTTTGTTGTAATCTTCGATTTAACTGGAAATTGGCGGACGGCATCAATTACCCTTTCTCAGTTAATTGCCAAGATTTATTATTAAAATTAAATCTTTCTTTGAAGTTATTGGATTTTTAAATTACGCCGGCCTCGACAATTCCAGCAGGCGACTCTTTACTGGCAACCATAAAAAATCCCTACTTTTCGCTACCCGTGTACGTCAGCAGTGGAAAGGCGCACAAGCGACCCTGGAAGCCAACAAGGGGCTTTCAGAGTTGCCAGCGATCGAGGTTATTTTTCGCAGCTTCAGGATTGAAAGTTCCCCCTGCATTAAGCAGCCTGTGCTCCGCGGTAGACTGCAGGAAAAGTGTCAAAAATGCCTTTTTAGCCTTGTTTTCGAGGGAAAAATGCACTCACCAGCAGCAGTGGACGCGAGCCAAGTCAAGGTGCTTTTGCGCGAGCTGTGCGCCGAGAGAACTAGTGTAACCTGAAACATTCTCGCCTATATGCTCGGAATATATTTTATAGCCGCGTGCTGAGAGTTGAGTATCTCTCTGCTGTTGGAACAGCTTCAAGAGTGGCAGTCGCAGACTCAAGCCGGCTCTGTAGCACTACGACTTCCATCTAACAAAAAGCGCTAACGAAACCCCCCCCCCCCGCCCCACCCCCAAAAAGTGCTAACTTTAGCATTACTCGACATTTGGCGAAGTCACACTTGTTGTTCACAATTGCCTTAGGTATTGTTTTAGAGCGCAGCTCTTAGGCGCCTGTTTCCGGCTTGAGCAGCGTCGCCGTCGGCATCACCGCCCCAGGTCATGTGACCTCCCCAGGTCACGTGACCCCCCAGGCTATCTCAGGGTCGCGTGACCCCCAGGTCACGTGACCCCTCCCCGAGGTCATGTGACCTCCCGAGGTCAAATGACCCCCCAGGCGTAACCATTCCAGGTTACGTGACCCCCAGGCTATCGCAGGGTCACGTGACCCCCAGGTCATGTGACCTCCCCAAGGTCACGTGACCCCTCCTCCAAGGTCATGTGACCCCCGAGGTCAAATGACCCCCAGGTCACGTGACCCCCCCCCCCCCGAGGTCACTTGACCCCCCAATACCATTCCCTCCTCCTCCTCAAGAGCTGCGCTCTAATTCGGCGTTACAGGGAGTTGTAAACGGCTTTCACTCTTTTCATAAACACTTAAGTAGTCTGGTCTAATCATCAGCTTCGGGCAGCTGAAGCCATCACATCCAGCTCGGGCTACTCTCGGTGTTCCAACCATGCGGCCGATCTGTTGAAAACGGGAAGTGGATTGTCTGAACGAAGTTCAAATCTGAATTTCAACAACTGCTGTTGCTGTCTGCTATCTGAGAGGTTTAGGAAGAGGTGTTGAGCGCCATTAACATACGAAGCAGCCGATGACTAACATGTTTGTGGAATGGTTGGCGGAAACTTTTCTCTCCCAGAGGAGGTGCTGAAAACGTATTTTTTATTATTTTGCAAATAAATGTTAAATGGTGTTGAAAACTTGTTATAACTATAAAAATATAACAATCGTTGGGGGAAGTCACAAAAATTTACCGCTAATGAAAACTGCGCCAAACCCGCCAACAATTATATAAGATTACCTCGTTTACCCATGTGCGCCCGTGAATGAGTGTTTGAGCCCGTAGCATTCTAATGACAGTAAAAAGTAAATAAAACGTATGAGTATTAATTTCCTTTTGAGTACATTTTTGGTGTTATATCTTCAATTTTTAATTTCATGATGAAATTCTGTACTTAATGCACTATTGCATCTTAAATCCACTATCCTTTGCTTGAAGTTCGATAGCATATTTGAATGATTTATACGCGTGTCATTGCACAATGATGATGTTCGGCATCGTAGATGCGCAGTTTTTTTATGTTTATTTTTACACGATGTTCCTGAACAGTAATATACCGCCTGGCCGCCACGCATGAGGTCATTTCGTTATATACGCCATTTCAATATTTATGAGGATCACAGTCGACGTTGTAGGTCACAGCCCAGCACGCGCCTGGTCGTCGCTTCGGAAAGGGAGCAAAGTACGCGCCACAAGCACGGACGCTGTAAAATGGCACAGACCAGAAGTGATTTCCTCGAACAGTCTATAGACGTTTCGCTAAATTACCCAAGCACCAAGGAGCATATGCATGCTAAAAGAGTAGTTACATGTGCTGGCGTCTGCAACAGTAACTTTTCTAAAGAAACTCTTAAACAAATTACATGTTCATTCAGGTAAGACGAGCGTATGGGGCACCTTTACCCATATTCTGAGCATTCTCCGTGGTGCTTGTATAAATAGTAAAAAAAAAGTATATTGCATGACTCTTGGATATTTTTTTCCAGCGTATTTCCTTGCTTGTAATGCAAGGAGAACAGATTTATGCCAGCGATTTAACAAAACTAGTGAGCCGCGGCTTGAGCGTACCTTAAGCGCGAAACACATGCGCGTCCCAACTGTCCGGTCCGATGTATGAACTGCCGGAACGACGTTCGGAGGCCAGGGTTTTCGACGTATTTCTTCGGTGCTATGAAAACCCTCGCCCCCGAACGTCGTTCCGGCGGTTCGCACGTCGGATCGGACAGTTTTGGCGCGCATGTGTGTCGCGCTTTATTGCAAAAATTGTTTTCTCAAGATCATAAATGCTTTCGCTGTTTTCTCGTAGTTCAGCACTTGGGCTAAGGTCATACTTCGTGCAAATACAGATTATTATAAAATTCAGATGGCACGAGCGCCCCTGTTTGCTCGCTGTTCGACTCGAGAAAGGAGGGCGCGAGCGTACCTCATTGCAAGCCGAGTGCCTTGCTTTCCGCCAGTGACGTCATGTTTGGATGTCATAGAAAAAAAAAAAAATAAAAAAAACTAGGAAAAAAAGGTTTCGGTTTCGGCTGCGAACAAAATATGACATTTTTAATTAACAAGATCAGATCCGAGGCAACCAGATATCATTTCGGAATGAGGAAGCAATCCTCATTCAGATAAAACCTTCGGAAAGGGTCGCTAAAAAAATGCGGCAGATCTCTTCTTTAAGTCTGGTTCAAAGGGTGTGCTTTCCTACTGCAATTAATTTCAGCGATGGGAAGCCCACGCAATATTACGGGTTTTATTTTTTTATTGTCGAATTTGTAAAATTTGCGGACTATGAGGTTTCAACACTTAATTGCGTTTAAGTTAAGTTGTCTTGATTTATTTTCGAAAACAAATGATCTAGATACAATGTCTAAAAAACGTTATTCTGAATACTTTTATTTATATTCAGTTGTAAATTACACGGCGAAAAAAACACGCTATATTTATATAAAGCATGATTTGATAAAAGCACGAGAAACACTGTTAACTAGAGTAGTGTAAATTCTAGAGTAGTGTAAATTCAACCATCGCGAGTAGGGCGCTTGGAAATCAGAATGAATGGCTCTGTAAGAAGAAAAAAAAATATCTCCCCTGCAGTAGGAAAAACAACTTCTCTGTTGATGAGAGTGGGTGATGATTGTGGGCCAGGCCGAGCCAAAGAAAGAAAACGCGGACAGTTTTGCGTTGTTTTAAGCGCCAAATCGCATTT
>JAZHYW010055566.1:0-28980 GCA_037355805.1 Ixodes ricinus | reverse complement strand
AAAAGATTACAGCAATATTTATTGCGTGAGACTGATTTTAGTTTGCGGCAATTTTGTCCGTTTTAAATCGCGCGCCACAAAGTTGGGGTTCCGTGACGTTTAGCACCGATTGGCTGCTATACTTCTCATTGGCTAAGAGATTGATTGACAGCTTAGATCTTGGTTGTTAAACCTTTTGTTATATGTGGCAATTTTCTTTTGAGCGGCATATTTTTACGTTTAAAGAATAACCCATGTGATGAGAGTTATTATTCTTTACAAAAGGTTTACAAGACGGGCACTTCCGTTTCAATTCATACCATAAGAAACAAAAGCTTCGCCATTCTTTCATGGCCGCCGAAGTCTCGGCTCCCGCCTGTCTCGCCTACCTCGACTAGTCGTTTCGCCGAAGTGATCAGTGTTTCATGCTGACCCAGGTGCTTGAGTGAGACTTCTGAAGTGAAGTGGTGCGTGTTTAGCAGCTGTCGCAGGTGTTAGTGATAGGAAGCGACGCGGGGTTTTGGCTTTCATAGCGCAGTTCTTTCGTTTTCCTCTTTGCTTGCTTAGCGTGTTTTTTTTTTTATTGTTAGCGCGTGCAAATGCCTACTTTTCGGAGATGTCAGATGAGTGATCCCGACAGCGAGCCTTCCAGCAGCCATGACGCCCTGAAAGGAATGCCATTTGGCTGGAGGCAATCGGGCGTTCGCGTAGCGACAAACGTGTCCAGTTACGTTCTCGTCATATCGCTCCGGAGGCCGTCGAGATTCGCACCGGGTGCCCCGAACGTCCGCGACTAGACACAGCTGTTACGTAAAAAACCTGGCACAGCCAGGTTATTACGTAATAGTTGTCCGTAGAAGCCTTCGGACGTCCGAATTCTGCGTTAGCCGACAGATTTTTTTTCTCGGCTTCCGACCTATCTTGCGTAAAGTTGTTTGAATGAATGTGTACTGTTATCGTAAATCTTGGCTTGTGATTACGAATTTGTAGAAATAATTCGTTTTGTTGGAGAGACGCAAAGGACGGGCATAAGAAAATCGGTTGCATATTCCGCGTACCTTGCAAAAGCACTTCCCCAGTCACCTTGCGAAAAGCGCGAAACACGGAGTCCGCACCGTCCCGGCTTCCCAGTCTTTTACCTGCTTAAGAGCAGTTTGTACCTGCTGGCTGCTAATAGGTATGTCTACTGAAACTGAAACTTGAAACTAGGGGCGGTGCCAGAGAGCAAAGACAAAGTACGGAAAGCTTGCTCGCCCTCCCCAATTTCTGAGCTCTCAAGTGATTGTACCGTTGTACCCTAATAAATGCACAACGCCTCTTCCCCCCCCCCCCCCGCCCCCCCCCAAAAAAAAAAAAATAAATTAAAGAAACTATGTTTACTACATAAAAAAATTGTCTCAGTTCATGCATTTGTGGGCAGGTAGGAAGTCTTGCAAAATTTATTCACACCGCACGATGAGCGCAACACCTCGCTGTGCAAACAGTACAACAACACGAAGCATAAAAACGGCAGATTTATGACAACAATTCGGAGTCCATTGTTCTTTTAAGGGCGTAATTTTGTTGAAAACGCCCGCAGCGTTTTACTCACGGTATGCGTCGAGGATCTTCCACATTTTGAAACAAAACGAAGGAAGATTTACTTTTAAAAACGCTCGCTGCGTCCTCCCGGACCAGTTTGACTGCATCAGCTGACGACGATGCGACTGAACCCGTTGAACCTCAACCCCACAACAACCAATTTGCGCTCCGTGTTAGTGTGGGTGTCTACTTTCAAGCACCGCACCACACACACCACGAACGTTTCAGTTCTTTGTCGCATCGCCGTGTTGCACCAAACAGAACGAGATCGCCGAAGTCGACGCAGCGCTGTCGTGAACGTTGGCTTGATGTTGCGCACTCGTGGACCATGTGACTCCCTTCGCTTTCAAGGCACACACGACAATTACGAATGATACTTTCCGTCTTCCGGGAACATCCCAGGGGCACTTCTCCGGTCACGTCTTCGCTATGTGCTCGCAAACCGCGCAGCTTCTCGTGTTCCGTTAAACCAAGGAGGCTTGCGTCAAACCAAAACAATTCCGGCGCCATGTTTAACGTGCGTCGTTTCCAGATCTTACCGGAAGTCGAGACGCTGCGTCGTTCAACTCAGCAGCCAAGTCAACCCAAAAGAGCAAATCCAAGAGTTAGGGGCGGGGCGTAGTTCTCCTCCGCGTGGGTTGAAAGAGCGGGAGTTTCAAATGTGGAGAGATTCTGACTCCGATTAAATTACGTCTTGTAACGTAATATTGCTAAAAAAATTTTTTTTTCGCGGAACATTTGTTTTGTGACATGCTCTTCCCAATTAGGCTGTTTAAAAGAACACTTTTTTCTTTGCAGTTACCCTTTAATATCACACCGACACGATCTCATTTTATTGTGTGAACGCTTTGTTTCTATTTGTTTTTACAGTTACATTCAGCGAAACGGTGAATGTAATACTGTCTATTGGGTACGTGACTGAGAAGGACGTATTAAGAGGAGCTGTACAAGCCATACAACAACGTGGCGCCAAGTACCTTGACCGCATCGGTTAGTTTCATTTTATCGCATCGTTGTAATATATTAATTCTGCTTGGTCTGGCTTTTGTCCCAGAAAGAAAGGTGGAACCGCAAAAGAACAAAAACAAAAAACGTTCAGCCTTTCCACTCTCGTGAAGAAGGAAGACCAGCGGAGCTGTACTCGACACACTGTGTGCTTCTTCTTCATCGTCGTCTGTTTTTCGCGCTGTTTCCTACGATGAATTTCCACCAACGCGCCCAACTATCCATTCTTCTATTATAGCTGAAAAGGTTGCCGCCATCTACGAGCGACGGCGGAAACCATACTGGCTGTGTGCTTGCCGCCGTCGCTTATAGGTGGCGGTAGCTGTCCAGGTAGGTTTGTGTTGAGATACACGGACACGATCCTGGGGAACCTAGCCCTTAACAGCTCCACTGTAAAATGTAGAGCATAATTTGTTTAGGTAAGAGGAAATAACTTCTAATAGAAACAGGCACAGGAAACATAAATATTGTCTTATAAAAAAACGAGTTTTCATAATTTGAGTTATTAACGCGCCCACCAGAAAAGATGGCGAGTAATGAAGCAGAGTATTGAAGATTTGATAGCTTTACAATTGCATTATTCAAAAGTGATGGGCATAAATAACTTTTCTTCGTGATAACAATGTAAGATCATCTATCTACTTGTGACACCAAGCCTCCTTTATACATTTCAATGTGATACAATAATCAAAACACTCTTGTTTTTTTCCGGGTTCTATGAGAATGCTGACGACGCTAATGATTCCTATAGTTCTTGAGAATATTTTGTAGAAAAAAGAAAGTTATGTGTCGTTAATCTCCACTACTCGATAAGGAAACAAGCCTGGCTTCGGTTAGCACGGGAGATGATTATCACAGCCAGATATTTAACCCCGTAAACTACAGACCACATGCTGCGCCCTGTAGATCGTATATAGAGCCCAGCCATTTTAGTCATCACGGTGAGTGAGAACAATGTGTAACGTCAATGTCGGCAGAGGCACTGACCGTACGCGAGCCGGAGCCCATCATTGACGCAGGGCTTGCGTCTGGTTCATGAGCCTAATTTGTCTCGAGTTTTGTGACGCCACAACTGAATGCATTAGCTTAAACCAAGTTGCTCGATACCCACGTCTTGCACTGCAAGTGTCCCAGAGGATGCATGCTATATCTTCCGCCAAACTGGCGAGCTTTTGAAGGAGAAAATAAAGAAAATAATTAGCGTCTTGGGTTAAATGTGACACAACAAAAATGAGGCTTCTAACTTAGCGTCACGTGTTAGCACGTTTTTGTTTTATCAAAGTTATGTCTGTTTACTTGCGGCGTGGCCATATAATATGATCTTAACGTTATTACTCCCACTTTAAATGTTCATTAAAACAGCCTGCTCTGCCCCGCAGAAGTTACATCGATGGGCATCGAATAATATCAGACATGTTTTCTGAGTTCCACAATGAAGCGTAGACTTCTCTTAACCACTAATACTTTTTTTTTTTTTTACATAAAAGGACAAGACGAAATCTTACTTGCCACGAACGACCCACGACGTCTGGGGTGCAGTCACCAATTGCCTCTTTCTCTGTGTGCTTCGTGAATATTTTACTTTGTTGTAAAACGTACGTATAATAACACCGATGTGTCAGATTGAAAATTAAACATTCCCGGTTCCTTGCCGTGTCCTGCAAAAGAACTACGGCGAAAGACCTATTGCTAAATTACTCTGGCATCAAGAAGAATGCTGGTAATGTAGGTTTTCGCGCCGCACGTGCTGGTACCTGCAGCAATAACATCAGTAACGTTCGTCAACGCCTTATTTTGCTTATTTACTTCGGTATTTTATATGGGGAGGGCGAGCACGTGCGGCGCATAGACCTTAATTCCTAGCATGCTCCTTGATGCCTGGGAAATTTTGCAATAGGTCTATTGCCGAGGCGCTACTCACCACTGCATGCAGTTACACTGCCGTGTTTAAATTTAGCGCACTTACATTGTGCCCAGCTGCCAGATGGCGAGATCTTTTTCAAAGGGGTCTATTTAAGAGAATATTTCCCTCTACATTTAGCGAGATACGACGTACGTACTACATGAAACACGCGTAGGATCCGCTGCGAAGCCTTGCCAGTAAGGACTCTTGTTTAAAACAGGATAGTCCACCGAGAGCCATCATACGTGCGGTTATCGTGCGATTCACTGTTCTAACTGTCTGTCTAACTGTCGATGTTACAGGGTTTGACGTGGGCCGCGGCGATCGCCTGGAGGACATAAGCGTGATGTACAGGGAACTGAACATATCTGGGCATCGATGGCTTGGAGACGGAGACACTAACTGCTATTCTTTTCTGCTTTCCACGAAACGACTGAAGGCGGCAATCGCCGACAGAAGGGCCAATAAAACCTCCAGCTTCGTGGACAAAGCGTACTTTTGGACCACCGAGTCTAAGATGATGATAAGAAAGGTACTCAGGTGAGTCTATACAGTCTAAAGGCATAGTCCACACACTTCCTGACTGCTTACGACAGGCTTCCTTAAAACCTCTTATTATCTCCTACAACGAGCGAACACACTGGCGCCATCTATAGGGTAACCGTGAAACACTCGTCGTTTCCGTATATTTCAAATTTTATGGGCCGCATAATTTTTTCTTTCGACTTCAAAAACGTTTTGACAATGTTATAAACGACCATTTCTCAGCGACAGTACGCACATTTGCTCTCGCAAATAACGAAAAACCTCCGCTCTTTTGAAATGATGTTCCAGGGTCACCTCGTAGATGGTGCCAGCGTGCCATTGTGTTCTATCGTTCTAGGAGACAAGGACTCGGTCCTGAGCAAACTCACGTTGGTGTACGACCCTTAAAGGGACACTGAAGTGAAACAAAAGTGTTTTTTTTTCAAAGGACATGATTGGGATACGATTTTTAAAAATAATTTTCGCACGAAAAAGAAATGTTGGTGCAATATTCGCACCGTTAGACGCAATTTAGGTGGAGGTCACGGCCCGCTCTAAGCCTGCTGGATTGGCTTGGCTGCTCGACCGAATATTAGGGATGCCGCGAACCTCCCGAAGTTCGGGTTCGAAATTTTGGGACCTCGCTAAGATTCTAATTTGAAAAGTTCGCAACTTTAGAACCCCACTGAGGTTCGAATTCGAAAATGATAAGGTTTCTAAGGTTTCTGAAAGTTCGATTTCGAAGATATAAAATTTTTTGACAGATAGTTAGAAATATTCGAACATTTCGTATTTATTTAGGATTCAAGTTCGCAAAATTTGAATATTTAGATTTTTTCGAGGCGCAAGGTCGAAAAGGTCGAAACTTTCGATTTTAACCTCGAAGTCTGAATTTCACGGATGCAAACCATATTCCGCAGTTTCAAACTAAGTTTTCATGAATTCATCTAAAGAAATCGCGAAATGTGCTTAAGTTTACTAAAAACGTTGCCCGGACTATTACGAACTTACAGCAGCTCACTGTTGTTCATAAATACTCCTTCCTTCTCAGTGCTGTGGTACTGACCGTATTACCTGTATTACTCGTTATTTGGCATAACTTTTGAAACAAGCGTTGAACTGGTCAAAACGGTTCATCGAAAAGCCCTGAGGCGGTCAGGTGAACGTACTTCCTACTTATTTGCAAACTAGTAGCAATCCGATCAAACGTCGCCTAAGTGCAATGCTGGCATAAGACAACTAAATATGCAGGACAACGCGTTCATATAAAGGCATCAAGGCATCCCGAAAATTTTTAATTGCTCTGGTCGTTTATTTTCGGCAAGATAACCCGTGAAATGAAAAAAAAAATGAAAGCCGTTTACAACTTCCTGTAACGCCGAATTAGAGCGCAGCTCTTGAGGAGGAGGGGAAGGCACGGGGGGGGTCACGTGACCTCGGGGGGGACACGTGATCTTGGGGGAGGGTCACGTGACCTGGGGGGTCACATGACCAGGGTGGTTACGCGACCTCGGGGGAGGTCCCTTGGCCTGGGTGTCATGTGACCTTGGGGGTCACGTGAGGTCACGAGACCTGGGGGTCACATGACCTCGGGGGGGGGGTCATGTGGCCTCGGGGGGTCAGTGACATGGGGGTTACGTGACCTTGGGTGGGTCACATGACCTGGGGAATCACGTGACCTGGGGCGGTCACGTGTCCTGGGGGGTCACGTGACCTTACGGTTACGCAGACGGTGACGCCGCTCAAGCCGGAAACGGGCGCCTAAGAGCTACGCTCTAAAACACTGAACACAGGCACAGCACTCGATACAAGCCAGGGTTGACGAGAATGCAACCAGACTGAATTAGGGTACCACCTGGCCGAATACAGCTGGCGAGGTCACGACCTTTAGTTATCGGGCTAACCATATTGCCACTGCCTGGAACTTTTCTTCTTCGACGAATGAAGATATTTGCCGCTCTATAATGCAGCCGGCTACTAATGATAATGAATTAAGCGCCGATTCAGCGTTCGCTGTAGGGCATCGGCATCGCTCTCCGCACGCGCCTTTCCTTGACGCAAGGAAATCGAGGGACTTGCATTAAGAAATAATGAATGCTGCGAAGGACGGTCCCAGCGAAGCGTATCGGTTGAATTTCAAGCCTGCAGATAAGGGAACTGTTGGCCTACAGGTTACCTCGGGGCAGCCTACGGAGTTGTGCGCGGGAGTGGCTTTGTGCGGAAGTCGATAGAAAAATGTGTGAGGTACGAGGCCGAGGCCACCCCAAAGCGATCATTCAGCGCTTTACAAGCGTGTCGTTTGTAGCACTATCACCTAACGGTAAAGCGCCGTTCACACACTTGCAACTGAGTAGCACGGAGAGAGAGAGAGAGGAGACCGGCTTTTAAGCCTCTTGCGACGCCTTAAGACCTTCTTCGCAGCAGCAGACCTTGTCTTACGCCGTCGCAAGAGGCTTAAAAACCGGTCTCGTTTCTCTCGGTAGTACTCGGTTACAAGTGTGTGAATGGGCATTAACCGCCGAATTTACAAACCTCACTCCAATTGAGGCGCCCCCTCCACTTCCTCGAGGAAGGCGCGAGGGCCGGCGCTGGCCTATCGCGACGACGGACAGGCGGCCTAGGCTGCTTATCCGTCTTCGCCATTGGCCAGCATATAGTCAACACTGTGAAGAATACAGAGCGGATCAGCGTGACAAAGCACCAAAAGGATGCTAATATATGCCAAATCAAACAATCAAAACAGACGGCAAGAACGAAGCATGGAGTTATGGAACGAACACGTACTGGATTAGTCACAAACTGTGCATGAGTAATCAAAGTACTTTTTGATTATTCATGCACTTTTTATTCACGCACTTTTTGAATTGTTTTCTTTTTGCTTGAATTGATAGCTCATATTTACATATCATGCTGTACAACATAGACCTGGGCCTCAATTTTTTGGCAAACTTAAACATTGCTCAGTAATAAAAAAAGAAAACCTATTAACTAAATAAGTTACACTTTAATAGTGTGAATAAAGCTACGTAGTACCCGTTACGAGTAAAGAAACTACGCTGATTTATTTTATTCCCTGGCGAAGAGAAAAATATCACGTACGGAAAAGTAGACGGGTTGCAGACTGCTTCAATTTGCAACCGGACGTCCCGTAGACACTAGCGCTAGCTGAGCCTCTAGCGTTTATTGTAATAACTCTATGCGTAGAGCTAGTTTCGTTTCGAAGCTAAATTACGAGAACAAACCTGGACAAACTTGATGCGAGCCGAAAAGCCCGATTGCCTCCATATAAATCGCACGTAAATTCTTATTTGTGCAGGTAACTTTCGGTATTGAAACCATGGTTGCAATAAAGACGGTCGCACAATTCACAGAGCAGCGGGGCTACTTTTACGGGAACCAATATATTTATTCAGCATCAACACGCCCGAAGAAACAAATCAGGCCAAATCGATCAACATAGGTAAAGCGGGACACTAGGCTTATGGTCCAGCTACCGCCGCTACCGCCCGCTACGAACCCATTCGCCTGCACAGCGCCAACAGCGCTCCCGAAGGCCTGTATTTGCGACATTTGTTCGCTGCAGACTAGATCGGCAGAGATCTTCGTATAAAGACCTCGTTCAACGCAGAACAAACTCGCACTCATTAAAATCGACGAGCTCGACGAGCTTCTCTGGTCGGTCACTCCGCAGACGCCGGCAGCCATGTTTGTTGTCGTATGAAACCGAAGCGGAAAGGCAATCTCGGGATACACTTGAAAACAATAACGCCTCTACCTAGATTATTTGTTTCTCAAACATAAAAATATTGCCGATTAAAATATTATTATGGCAAGGAGAGAAAATTTTACAACCAACATTTCACACGTCAATCATTTGTGAAACCTATGAGAGCCGAGGAAAGGTGCTTCGTTTTGTAAGCACCGGACGGGGTCTGGAGCAGGACTATTCCCCCCCCCCCCCCTAGAGTTCCTCTAACGGCGTAAATATTGCTAAAAATATTTTTAATAAGAAAATGTACCAAAAAAATTACACACATTAAAAAAACAACCTTTTTGTCATCTCAGTGGGATATTACTCAAAAAACAAAAATTCTGCAATAAAGGTTGATTTCTAAACAATATAGTTAAATCCACCAGCATCTAGCTAGAGGGTATTCCCAGGAAGTTTCATTAGTTTACACCGCATAGTTATGTTTTTATAAATTATTTTCGGTCCACTGGTGCCAAAGAAAAGGCAGAGGTTGGATCATGTTTCGTCTTTTGTTTTGTTTTCTTTGCCACTGCTGCCAAATGTAAGGATGGGGGCCGAGGGCTCGTCAAGCTGCATCATGCAGCTTTTTTCCTCGGTCTCCCTCCGTCATTCACTTTTGATGGAAAATAAAACACATCGTATGAAACCGAAGCGGTTATTATTACTATTATTATCATTATTTTGAATGCGTTTTTCTTCATTTCATTTTTTGGAATAAATATTACTTTAGGCAAACTATTCTTTGGCAACGGGACAAAAGAAAAGAATCACTCATTGTTTTTCCCAATTGGGATTTAACGGGCAATGCAACTATGGTATTGTTTCTTAAGCGGGCTGTTGGAGGCCGGTGGCTAATGTTATCCACACATATGTTTCTAGCTTGTCACATTAGAGAATCATGTCGATTAACACCTGAGACTGTGGTGCCGATAATAAAAAACCTTTAGTCAATGGAACAGGCAAAGGAGGGAACGTCTCAAGCTCAGCTAACTGGTTCATTTCTCAAGCATCCTATATACACCTGCACTGCCTCTTTCAACCATCTTCTACGAAGAAATGTCCTTTGTTGAAAGCATTTCAAAATACAAACAACATACACATTCACAAGAGACAAAGCAGTCAAACCCACAATACCGTCATTGCCTTCCTTCTACGCAGAGATCTGCTTTGTTGAAAGCATGTTCAAATACAGAAAACATATACATTTACAAGATTCCGAGTCAAGAGGTACAACGATTCAAAATATCCAACGCGTCAAAAGATCCATTATTTAACCTCCTAACTCGTTGGATCCTTGACGCGTTGAACCTCGCTAACCCACAATGGATCTCTTGACTCGACTATACTCGCACCTTCAGTCAGGCAGTGGACGCATGACTATCGGCGATCCAGGAGAGAATCACATACCTATTGGGCGGAGCGACACTGATTACTCGATGAGACTCTCTCAACTGGACTGGCTGTGATAGCTCAGCGTCCACTGCGCTCGGACTGAAGGGGAAACGGGCATTCAGAAATGTAGGCGTCAAGAGGTCCATTATTGGACGTTGTTACTCGAGGATCTTTTGACTTGTACAGTCACCGAAAGGAGAAGAGCTTCGAACGGAACAAGCGATGAAAAAAATCAAAGAAAAGCAAAACAACGATGAATGACGACTTTCTGGTGACAAGGAGGGGCGTGACGGTCACTGCGGTGCAACGGAATGAGATCCCACAAATAAAAACAAAGCAACAAAATAGAGGGAGATGAAAGAAGAGTATACAGTGACCTCGGGGACGACAGGTTTTGGAATCCTGAATGGCTGGCTCTGTCACGGCGTTGTGAGTTTTTCATTTCAATCGGCTGTTGACCAACGCCATCTCTTTGTGACTACCGGAGTAATTTCCCGCGGGTTGTACCCGCTATGCGGGGGCGGGGACGCAGGTTGTTTTTTGACCTTAGAAACAAACGAACAGTTAATCGGTGACTGGTTTGCGAGGCACGTGCTCAACTGGCAGGACATTTTGGGTTGTGTGGATGATTTGGGGCAGCGTAATGTTTTTCAGTCATCCAGAGGGTCAACATGTCTTTCCGCAGTATGTTGCCGATATGGCCAGTGCAGCATGATTGCTAACTGGCACCACGCTCTACCGAGAACCAGCTTACGCGTGCGTTCATGTAATCACTACTGCGTTGTGCACGTAAATACCCCAGGCTATACTCCGTTTCACCCAAGCATGAACCGCAGCCGATTCTAGAAGCCATCCCTCGAGACGCGTCACAGGACATCTCGCTCCGCGCGTCGCCACGCCGAACCGAAAGGTCACGGTACGCACTGTCGGCGCAGGATCGGTTGCACCGGCTCGTATAGCGTCCACTACGGTTAATCTTAAGGTGAAACAGTGTACATCAGTCCCACGGCCCCTACTAATGGCTAATTTGCGGGTTATAAATATTTATTTATTTCAGTACCTTACAGGCCCGTGAAGGATATTATGTAAAAGAAGAAATGTACATAAAGAATTAAAAAAAAGTTCAACAACTTGAAATGAACACAAAATACCGCATATTTATACAATTTAAATAATTATAACACAATTTGTTGCGGAAAACACTAACAAAGTTTCAAATAATAAAAAAAAGAGCTTGACGAAACTTGAGAGAGTCTGTGAAGGTAACAATTTCGTCAGGAAGGCTTTTCCAGTCCACAACGGTTGAAGCCAGAAACGAGCGAGAAAATGAAATTGAAGTGCAATTAGTAGGGACAGTCTTACAGGAGTTATCGAGACCAGCACAAACAAAGGAGGGTGGTGCGAGTAAAGATGGTAGTAGTGAAGAACCATAGTAAATTTTATGAAAGCGACACAACTTAGACACTCTACATAAAAAAGCGTAAAGGTTCAAGATCCGCACAAAGCTTTGAGTTAGTGACACTCGTGTTTCGTGAAATATTAGAATAAATAAACCGCACGGAACGGTTTTGGGATGCCTCCAGCGACTTTGTTATGTAACAAAGGTTGGGGTTCCAAATACCATAGTCCGTTGCAACCTAAGAACGAAGGGCGAAGGTAAGACGGGCCGGGGAGGAGGAAGCAGACGGAACGCTGGAGAAGAGAGGGGGAAACCTCCTTCTCTCTTTAGCGTTCCGTCTGCTTCCCCTCCCCGGCCCGTCTTACCCTCGCCCTTCGTTCTTAGGTTGGAACGGACTATAGAAGCAAATTCCAAAATAAGAGGGAATATTGACGCGTAGTATGTTTTAGAGAAGAAGGGGCGTTACTAAGATTGCGTTTGAAGTAAGCGAGGCTGCGATTTGATTTAGAAAGGACATAGTTGAAGTGAACATTCCATGAAAAGACAGTGCGATGCTTGTCAGCCATTCAAGGGGCTTGTCGCTCCCTGGATGGCTGGCAAGCATCGCACTGTCTTAATATCCAGAAACGCCACTAAAATATGTGTTCACTGCGTACGGTTCATAATCTTCATCTTATCTGTCTGATCTCTCTTGGATAATGGGAAAATTTCACACGGGAGATCTCGTAGTTGGTTGAACAACAAAGATCCAACGGCTGACGAACGTGTGTCAAATGAAGTGTCCGCGGTTCCACTGATAAACCGAAATTGCTTTGCTTTAAACGTGCCTCCCCGAGACTAGTGGAGGAGTGCTCTGTGACCCCCTGGCAATGGCTGTAAGACTCTTCGTCGAATCACAATTTGTCAAACGTCACTGGTAGCAGTGCTATTCGTCACATAGGGCAATTCATCATAAGGTAGTTTGTCACTGACAATTCGTCAAACTATTAACATATATTTCTTATTTTTGCAGCATTTCTGATGTTTATCGAGCATAGTTCTTCAAAATGAGCACAATTACTTGCGACTCCCTTCCTCAATTTAATTACTTTTTCCACGAGACAAGAAATTAAAATTTTGCTAATTCTAATAGGCACTGACCAATTAAGTCTTTTCCACCAAAATCATAATCCATCTCTGAGTCAGTAAGGAAAAAATGGAGGGCAAATTGCTAGGGGCAATTGTGGGTTGATACGTGAAACGTATCGGTCGCGCATGCGCAGTGTGTGTTTGTGTCGGGCACGTGGACAAGTTACATCATATCTGTATCGCGCAAGCGCAGTCTGTGTCGCGCATGTGAAGTCTGTGTCGCGCTTGCGCAGTAGCTGTGTTTGTGTCGCGCTCCTAAAAGTTTTATATTCTATGCTTTCAAGATGAACGAAAACGTTTATCAACTCAAAAAGGAAACAAAGGACTAATCTTTCTAAACAGAACACTACACAGAAGCTCAATAAGGCCGAATTGTTATCGTGCTTGGCTCCCACGCAAAAGGCCGAGGTTTAATGCCTGGGCCGCGGATGCACTTTTTGTTGTTTCTGTAAATGTCGTGTTCAGGTAAATTTGAGAACCCTGTTGCTTGTTCGAGGTCCGAATGTTCCACGCGCCGAACCTTCTACGCCGATTGTTTCAGAAGCCCACGCGTGTACATAAGGGACTCCGCGTGTCGAGCCGCTAGTCTCGCTCCAGCGCTCGATCCTGCTGTTAACGCCGCCATCGACGCCTGCAACGCTAGCCTTTTTCTATTTTGTTTTGGGCACAAGTTGGCCCCATTAAACGTTTAGCTTGCTTCAGTTTTCGTCGCCTCATCAATTGTCATTCGTCACAGTACACTGTAAGAAATGCCTCTGCGTCAATTTAGCTGCAAAACACTCAAAGAGCCAATCTCTGTGACCTGCGAATTAAGCTTAGCGAATGAGGAAGCGGAACATCTGTTTATACGACAAAATGAAGTCTGCGCTATGGCATTACGCAATGCAAGCATGGAGCTTTGCATTGCGTAATGCCACAGCGCAGACTTCATCTTCAGGTCTAAACGGATGTTTCGCCTCATCATTCCCTGAGCGGATTTCGTGGATCGCAGAGATTGGCTGGTTCAGTGTTTTGCGGGTAAGTAGGCGCACAGGAATTTCTTAGAGTCTATCCTTCAGGTTCTAGCCTCATCCAATGTTCCTTCACCGCATTGTCTATAAAATGAGTGCACGATTTGCGCAACGCGTTTGTTATTAAGGATCTTACATCCCTTGCATTTACCGATTTACCGCGACAATTATTTTTACTTAAAAAGCCCCTGAAAAGAAATTCTTTTAAAGCAGTCTGGCTGGGATACGCGTGTCAAAAATTAATTTTACGCTCCAAAAGTTTTTAGTGCAATATTGACAACGAGACCTAAAAAAAAAATCATTTTTTTAAAACGCAAAATTGACAAAAGCCGCAAAACACCAGTTTTGCGGGGTTTTTCTCGTACTCCAAGCAAAGTCCCTGTTCTACATGTATGCATAAATCAAGCAATTGTAGGATCCCATCTTCAGGTTGTTCCGCCGCGAACTTAAGTTCTGGAACTGATGTTCTTATGATCGATTCCAAACTTTGAGCATTATTTTCTCGAAAAGCACATATAGAAGTGTCATCATCGTACCTCCCTGCAAAGCAGCCATTCAGTTTATTTACGTTAAGGTGTCAGCTACGGCACTACCTAAGGTGTTTAGATAGATTTCTGCTAGCATGAGATCCACGGGGATCTTATGCACACGCCACCCCTCGAACATATTTCCGACCATTATATTCTGCAACTGTTGCCTGAAGGTACAATTCAAGATGAGAAAGAAAAGTGTCTATGGAGATACCTATCCTAGATTGGAAGTTTACCGAATTCAACACTAGCACTTGCTTAACTTTTACAACAAGCAGACTTCCTCTAATGAATAGTACACATTTTTATTGTGTGTGGTTGCTTACTTTCTATTTTCTTCCTCGCAGGTTGGGGGTCGACGGTATCATCACCAATCGTCCGGAACGTTTGAGCGCAATTATCAAAGGACAGGAATTCAACAAAACCTTGAGGCTTGCTTCCATCCAGGACAATCCTTTCATTAGAATTCCGTAGTAAAGATTTGAGAGTGGAAAGATAATTTGTCCGGAGAACGTAATAAGATTTTGCAAGCTCTGCAGACAAAATAAGACCACTTTCATTTTCTTTTTCAAGTTTGTTGTGTATTTTTTATAAAGTTTAAAAATTTTCACATTGACTTCCTATAAACCGCCTGTGCTAATAACAAAGAAATAAAAATATTCAAAGGGTTAATATATAAACATATGTTTATACATATGGGAAACAGTCCTAATGAAAAATACATTGAGCGTACATTCCTTTTTCATTGTTGTAAAATGTTTTTGCAGACGCAGGATCAGGCATCTTCTTCACTCGTCTAATAACATGTTGGCCTACTTGAGGAACAACAATTATATACAGCGGGCTTAAAAAAAGAAAGAAAGACATCTATTATTAAATCGCGATGAAACCTTTTCTTATTAGCACCCGAGAGCTAATCGAAAACAATCTCACTAGAGAAAACATAGTGAACAACTTCTTCCAAGAAACCAGCAAGCCTCTTTGGTTTCTTCATGAGAAGAACCAATAAAAAACGCAAACAGAGTGAGACTTTTCTTTAAATCAGCGTGTGAATAAAAAAATGCTCAAAATATTGTTAAAAAAAGAAAAAAGTCTACGCAATTTTTTTAAGCAGTTAGTAAAATTCCTAACCACCATCACTGATACGGGAAAACAGGTAATCTCCTTTCATGGGCTCCCATTTTGGTCCCCAAATAAAAAAGGCAATGATGCGATGAAACTTTTGTACACTTGTTCACTCACAATAAATAAACATGAAAAAAGAAACGTGAAAGCGCTTCACAATAAAAGAAATGTTACACGTGGTCGCTCTGTAAAAAAATGGACAGCCTTTGCTGCTTCTGGCAGGACCCACACCTGCCCAAGTCGGTGGCGACACCCGATGCGCTCGATTGTTTCGAAAACTTTCAACGGGGCTTCCGGGTATTGGCAGGGCACTGTCCGCCAGCACGCACCCTCAAACTGTGAGGGTGTTGTAGCCTCATGTCCTATGCCCAAATTCACGCCACTTATACCATGTTCACTTGATACTGAATTCACCACTCTATACCGAATCGGACTTGCCACAATGTCCAAGGTCATTCTCGGTGAACTGCCAGTAAAGCTGCTGTTGTCTTCGGACCGCGAGTCCGTGAACGTTCAACGTAGAGAGGTGCAGGGGCACTTTCAGGGAAAACTCTCGAAAAGCGACTCTCACACCTCGTACGACCGGCTCACCTCGTTCTACCTGCAGGTAGAACGAAGAGCGACCACGGCCTGCGCGTCCTTCCTCTTGTCTGTCGTCATCCCCTCGGCTGTTCAGGCTGCTGGAGCGTCTGGTCAGTATCCTGCGCTGAGTCGCTGTGCCGCCGCTTGGCCGTGGCACTCGCAAAGTCCATTTGCAGCATCACCGCCAGTGTCCGGTGCGTCAATCGCGTACTTTTCAACCGGTGAAGTGCGACTGGCGATCTTTGTTTGAGTCTCAGTTTCACCAAGGGGCTACTTTCTGACGTCAATGATACAGTAGAGTCCTGGCCTTCTGGCATTACTATCGGCGTGCGTGGCGGCGCACTGACGTCTGAGGTCTCGCGAAGAAATTCTCGTCATAGGACTCACCGCTGCCTCTGCTTTTTCCTCGTTCATTACGAAGTTCGTGCGCTGGCTGTCAGTGATCTTGCTGGCGGCCGCATGGGCGTACGATCGCACGCAATCTCAGGCCTCTGTGACGAAGGCATCGACATTCTTCTCGACTCGGCACCCTACAGTCGCTCCGTATGTGTTCCGTGCGCCGACAGCAGAGGCACAGCGGTGCGCGTGCAGAATCAACCACCAGCACAGAGCCTCGAGCCCTAATGGCGGCAGCTGATACGAAAGGGACCCGGGGTAGCAAAAATGTCGGCGAGAAATCCGGCGGTCATGATCGGCCGCACCAAGGTCGACCGCGTTGCCTTCAATTGCGGTCGCCGTATTTCTCGCTGACATTTTTTTTTGCAAGTATCCAGATTAGAGCCTTTGGACAGGACGTAGCGTAAATTTAGACTGTCATTTTATTTAATATATATATATATATATATATATATATATATATCCGCAGCTAAAAACCGACACGTTCTGGAAGAAAACTGAAAGATAAGGTACAAGTACAATCCTTCAAGAAACCAACGACACTCGCCGCTTGTTAAGAATGGAACCCTCGGCAACCTTCTTCCGAGTTTCAACGCTGCGGAAACGAGTCATGAATCTGTCCGGGACATGCCTGCTGACGGGCCTACGCGAACGAGTCTCGAGAGTGCCGGGCTACGTGTCTGCGCCTGCGGAAACGAGTCTCGACGCACCCGTGACGTACGGGACGTGCGTGCGGCCTTACGTCCGGTGGAGAGAGGCCGGGCCTAACGCGGAGACAGGTCTCAACGCGTCCGTGACGTCAACGGGACGTGTGTGCGTGCGTGGGGCTTGGCGCGCTCACGAAAGGGAGAGGGGCATGACCTAACTGCGGAGGACCATGGCTACGACGCACTTCTGGCTACGACGCGGCGGACCTTGCTACGACGCACTTGACGGCGGGTTGCTGCTGCGCACCTGCTGCCCTGGCGGGGAGTGAGGGAGAAAACGGACCCTATATAAGGCGGAGCGCGAGGCTGCTCAGGAGTTCTCTCGGATTTGACGACTGTATCGCAACCATGTAATTAAACCGTTCGTTACGTTACCAATTCTCCCACCTCCACTGGACCCTGGGTTCTTCACGTCGGGGAATGGTCGTCGTCACGAGCCAGGAAGCTCCCGGACGTGCGGCCTAAACCCCGCCTCTAACACCCTGCATAAAGTGAAATTCTTTGCCAGACAATCATAGTGGGGGTGCGCTCACACAAGAGTTGTTATCGTGGGATGTCAACAAGTGCTCGCGAATTTTTTCGCTCTCTTTGTGTTTGTTGTAATGGCCCATAACACTTGTCATTTCAAAGTTGGGCTTGCATTCACAACGGTCACAGTGAACCGCTAGGTGGCCAGATGGGGACTGCCTAGTCGTCAAACATCCTCTCTTACCCTGTGACTAATGCATCTCCCCGCCTGACAAACGTACACCTTTCCACGTGACAGGGGGATTTCATATGTACGAAACGTTTGCGATAAAGCTAGGAAAAGATAAAAGCACATGCGTGTGACATGGCTCTTAGGAGGGTGGGTGGACCTCTGTACCTGCCTTACATTTACAAGATGTACCACAACCTGAAGAAGGTGTCCTATCGGTTTGACATACCGGTAGATTTTCAGCAACAAACAAACTTTCTTTGCTGTGTAAAAATATAAGCAGATAGGCAGAGGAACTGGCAGTGCCAAGAGTAATCTGCTATAAACGACATGTTAGCAGGTTCCGCGAGTGTTCCGCATAGCGTGACGTATAAAATCCTCTGTCACGTGGAAATGTGTGCGTTGACTAGGTAGGGAGATGCATCAACGACAGGGTCAGAGGGCATGCGTTGGTGACTAGGCGGTCCTCGTCTTGCCAACCAGCGTCTCAGTGTGACCGTTGTGAGGGCAAGCCGAACTCTGAAATGACAAAAGTCGTGGGTTGTTACAAGATAAAAAATTGAGCAGTCCTGGGTTAATCCACAGAACAGTCAGCAGCGATAACTGGGACAAGTCACGGCGAAGTCGTTTGGCATCGGCGTCGCATTCTCGCACCGTGGGGTGCGTGAAAAAAGCGTTCGGAACAAGATAGACATTTATAGGCACTTTGTTCCGAACGCTTTTTTTGTTTGTTTCGGAGCGCGTGAAAGCGAGTCTCCCGGCACGAGGTTTTGTATTAGGGAGTTTTTGTAGCTTGTTTCCGCTGTTCCGCGACGCTCTCCGCAACCCGCTACGAAATACGAGACTCTGCAGGCAAGGCTAGTACCGCGCATGCCCAGTAGTGGCGCTTTCATTCCGGAGAGCGTAGCGAAGCTGGGAAAACGGTCTACAAAATCTCCATAGTGACAGTGGTACGACTGCAGTTTTGTTATCAGCAATTTTTTTCCCAGAGAGCGCGTGCAGTGGACATCGGGTACTACAGAAACCCGAAGTATAAAGAGGGTTGTTAACGCCGTGGCATAGCTGTGTGGCTTCGCAAGCAGCGGATCCAGGTTCGACTCCCCGCGAGCGGTGGGCAATATTTTCAAGGATTTGGTAATATCGACGACAGACGCCCTACTACGCCTACTACAGGATTAACTCACAACTATACGCCGTGTCACAAGTTGCATGCCGTGGAGGCAAAGGCAACGCCAGGCGAAGAGAGAAAGGGCGAGCACTAGAAAGGCGGGACAGGAGAGGAGGGCAATGGAGGGCAAGGGAGAAGGGAGAGCACTAGGTACGTTAGGGAGGAGAGGAGGTTTCTCTCCTCCTTCCCAGCTTCACTAGTGCTTGACCTTTCTCGCCTCGCCTAACGTTGCCCTCGCCTGTATTGCACGCAAACTTGTCACAAGGAGTATGCAGCTTACATCAACAACGGGTGCCTGTAACAGCTATCGCTGTAAAACAGCAAGGAAAATTTACGAGAGCCTTTTTGATAAAATCGCAAGATACGAACTCTTGTGGGAGTGTACCCTCATTGTCTGACGAAACATTTCCCTATTTGCAGAGCCATTGTCATTGTCTGACAAAAACGTTCATTATCTGGGTATGCAATAAAATCACACGTTAACCCTCTTAATTAAACATATAAAACAGCGCGAAACAGACAGGGACAGGAAGTACACAGGACTAGTGCTAAACTCTCTTGTGTAAGCGCACCCTCGTTGTCATTGTTCGACAAAGAATTTCACTGTCTGCAGCACGTGACGCTGGTTCCTGAGGAGTCTGTTTAGGCCTTATCCTGCGGTGTTGTGCCAGCACTGTCGTTTTGTTTTGTATATGTATATCTTTTCCCTAAGATAACCAGTTTCGTTCTTGCACAGATCTTTATTCACATTGTGTTTTTGCGTATTATCCAATAATGAGTAAGCAACTTGCCTTCTTACTCAACTTATTCTACTTTATATTGGCGTTCATTCCTTTAAAGAGTGCATCATAATATGATTAAGGAAGAAAATACAGCCCCTTAATGGAGTTCTTATTTTGATATGCACTTCGTTGTGCCTGCAAGGAACGAAGTTCTGACTTTACAGTTTCAAACTAATGCATCTGTTTTCATTCAATATCTTTTTTATCAAGCCATTCAAAGCTAAAGATACAGCGAAAAGTCTAACCTCTCATTCACATTGGCGGTTGAACCGTGGTCGCTAGAAGTGGTTGCGAACGTGGTTGCTTACTGATTCAGTGCAGTTTCACGCGTATTTGATGATGAAAACGAGCGGATCCGCTTGCCGGTTGCGGTGGAATGCCAGTGTGAACGCAGCATAAAAGTTGCAAAGCCACTCAAAATAATTTGAGCACTACGTTTATACAGGTTCAGTTCAAGAGCCGTGATTTGAACAAGAGGAATTGTGCAACCGTTTGTCGGAGGGCATCTTTAATTTCACTAGAACATGCCTGCGCCGTATTAGAAAAAAAGAAAAAATATGCTAGGCCATTGTGTTGCATACGTGAAACGTTATAGCATCAGGTGACACCAGTTCACGCGACGTCAATTTCTCCGCTAAATTTAGCGCAGAAACTGAATTGCCGTGTAGGTCACGTGACGTCAATTTCTGCGCTAAATTTAGAGGGAAACGGAATTGGTGTGTAGGTCACAGAACGTTATTTTCGCGGTAAATTTAGCGGGAAATTGACGTCACGTGAGCTTATCTTACGAGGCCTATACACATATTCAACTTCCCCGCTAAATTTAGCTAAGAACTGAATTCGTGTATATATCTGTGACGTCCCATAATGCAACACTGCATGTGTTGTACCATGGAACGTCACAGGCTGACGGACTTTACGAAATGTGGCTTCATGAAATCCGCAGCCATTATCTATTTATTTCAGTAGTACAAACACGAATAAAAATAAATTTGAGATCACAAAATCTTCCTGTTGAATGAAAGGTTCGACGTAACCCTGAGGGTCGTGCCGCCTCTTTGGTCAACCAACACGACACACTAATGACCGATCTCACCAACTGTTGGACGCATGCGCGAAGTAAAGCAAACCAGCTTGGGTGCCGCCATATATCCTTAGTCCACAGACGCGACAGACGCGGTAGAAGCGCGGAGGCTGTGCGCACACGCAGGTCCAATGCATATAGCCGCCACCGTCGCCTTGTTCTCTCGTTGACGCATCACACCGCGAGAACATGCAGAATTGTTCCACTTTTTTTACTCTAAGGAAGTATGAGTATGCTGTCCAACTTGTTTTTCGGTCTCTGGTATTTGAACACGCAACACTCTCGAAGTGGCAACTGCTTGTCTCATGATTTTCCCACAGTACATTAGTAGTCTTTAGGAGGGAATATTGTACATTATCACCGCGCGTCCATTCATTCCCTTTTGAGCAACGAATCATGGGTTAATTGAGCCCTTAATGAGGCGTGATGCTGTCCAGCGGTATGCATGTTTGTGGCAGGTTTGATGGGCACGTTTGTGTGATTTTGTTCATAAGCTCGAGTCAGGAAAAACAATCAATCCTGTGCAATCTGTGGTGCCCGACATTTGTTAATGTCACTAGAAAGCCCCAGCAGAGTGTTTGTTAAAGATAAGACTAGCGTTTAGTGTAAGCTTTTGCAACGTCAATACTTGGATGGTTTCCTGACAAACATCCTGAGCAACATTTGCCCCCGTGGACATTCAGATAATGTTGTTCCTGCTTTGTAGTGTAAGTGAGCATTGTACAGCTTGATTTTTCTTGTTCATATTTTGGATTTCTAATCTGGCAAAAAGTCTGGAGTATATTTGTAAACGAGGTACTAGTTTACACATTTTAAATGTGCTTCACAAATGTTACTTCATGTCATGCTTTTAGTCATTGCTTCTACTTTCGACTCAAGTTTTAAAACATTTTAAATAAACCAGCTCGCCAGCCTTGTTCTTATAGGACCTTTGAGGCGTCTCTTATCCGGGTGTACTTGGTGAGCGAGCAAGGCTAAAAAACAAGCTTGATGATTTCGCTTTGTGTCGCCAGTCGTGGGCACGAACCTAGAGACACTGTAAACGTAGAAAAAAATGTTGATGCAAAGATAAACACAGGTCATGTCTTTAACAAATTAGCGCCGAACACGAGCTGCCACATCGGGACGCAAACATGATCGGAGGCAAGCGCGGCCTTACAGCACCTCCGACCCAGGGTAACTTGATACACACAATTAGCGCGACAGGGGACGAATTCTGCTACAGGGGTAACTCCACGTTTTTTGTTTTTCAGTTTTATCCCATTCTCAGCAACAGGACAACCAGCATGTTGTCCTGTTGCTGAGATGTTCCGTGTGAGTTAGTTTTCGTGCACCCCCCCCCCTCCCGTCGATTACCTAGCTTTCTCGAACAAGCGAATACTCATTTACCGTTCCTTATTGCCTGCACAGCGAAGTTTGTCGATCCATTTTTTCTCACCTGCTAGTCCTTTGGAAAGCTATGAAATCCGATACCCTTGTGTTTGGCGCTGTTGTTGGTGCAGCCAGGGACGCAACACGCGAATCCCGCCATAACAGTGGAGCGAAAGAAAAACAATTCGATGGAACGACACTGCTAAAGCCGTCCCTGCGAGACTGAACGTCAGCCCAATCTTCACTGCCTCTCTGTCCGTAACCACACCGGCCCCTTCTGCGCAGGTAGTAAAGGTCCTACCATGCATCGCGGCAGCGCGGCGTTGCAAAACTTGCTGGTGAGATCTGTCTATTGAAGGATTTATGAGAGAATGTTCGATCTGTTTTCGCAAGTGTTTGGTATTTTCGTCTCTATATAACAATCTCTTAGCCAGTCTTTCGTCTATAGCAACGTTGGGTTTCTACGCTCATAGCACATTTATGGGAATGAAAGCAAGCATATTTTTTATAGTGACAGCATGGTGTAATACATCTTAGTATCTATTTTTAGACATGCATTATCGCATCGTCAGCATAAAATAGCAGACATGTATTCAATTGAATTTAGTCTACTTAAAGTGATATAAAAAAGCATCGGTTATGAACGCGCATTGTTTCAGATTCACACCAAGATATCGCCAGTTTGTTCCTGTGAGGAAAGGTACGCAACATTTGCGTTTAGTTTCATTTCAGTGCACATAACTTTAAAAATTAGAAACGGTGTTTCATAAACGCAGGTCAAATACTTGTTGCGTAAATTGCACTGCAAAGAATACAATTTATTGATGCGGTATCGGTTTGTTTTCTGAGCAGTTTGGTATTTTCGTATAGAGACCTACACGTATATTGACGCGTGAGGTGTATATTTCTTGCAGTTATGAATTATTTATATTAGACATCCCTAAGTATATTACAGCGAAGATGTTTATGGGGAGGGTTCCGTGGATTTTTCGTGTGCGTGGCCAAAAACTCTACGCTCACACCGCCGCACAGCGCCGCACGCACACGCCTTTGCCGTATATAAGATTTGAAGTAAATAACCAATATAAAACGTTGACTAACGTGCGTGCAAGATGCCATTTGTTTTAGCTTTTTGCTTTAGAACAGTTACTGCTGCAGACGCCGGCACCTGCCAACACAATTCCCTGCATTCACCTTAATGCTTAGCTTGATGCTTGTGTAACACAATTTCCTGCATTCCCCTTGATGCTTAGGTAATTTAGCAATAGATCTATTTCACTTCTTTCGATGTAATGGCGAGGACGCGTATAGTTCGCTGTCCCGAAAGAGGCAACGCGCCTTCGAACAACAACTTGGCAGGAATGGCACCAAGAATATCAGCGGCGGCGGCAGGCGTCAAACACCACCGATGAAGATCGTGCACAAAACGCCAAGCGATGCGGCAAACCAGACAAGACGACAAACGTCGAAAAACGGGGAACATAAAAAAAATTGTGTCACGTCTGTGTTGAGTGCAAAATAGCTCTCTGAAGGGGGTTCAGAGAGTGGAATGACATAATGATTTTTCTTAAGAAGCAAATTATAGTAAATTTTAACCTTTAGTGGGACTGTCAAAGACTGCTAAATTTTAAATTTCAGAAACATTCAAAGCGCACACGCGGTTCCAGTTGAGTCCTGGAAATTGTTTAGTTTGACATTTAGACTTACCCTCTCAGGCTGCTTTCTTTTTGACAGCATCTTAGCACTGAAAATAAAACTCAAACCTTTTAAAGACGGAATGGTTCCGTCAACAGCCAATAAAGCACTCTACGCGCTTCTCAAAAACGCAAGATGCGTTTTCCGAATGAGACTGATTCTTTTTAATGCTATTCAAGTGGGCATTTGATACTACATCTAATCTTTTCAAATAGAACCAGTACTTATTCAAAAGTATTTCAAAACTTACTAAAGCCGCACATTATGAACATTAAAAATTGTGTTCTGCACGAAGTGACCAACGATCACAACCGTTATTTTATCATCTATTTCAAACGCAACGCAAGATACAAAGCCTCGTGGCTTGGTATCTTGTGCAGTTTATCGACAAGAATTAACAGAGTCGAAACCATAGGGCGCCCTATGGTTTGAAGACCGGTGAGCTTCGCTGCGTTTCCATAGGAGTTAAGCTATTTTATTTTTTTACTTTTTCCTCAAGTAAGCTCGCTCTTTGCGAACTTGATAGAAAAAATGCACCACCTGTGGCCAACGCTGTACAAAATCGGAACGCGATAGGTTAAGAAACTGAATTTATGAGTCGATTTAAAGAGCCTGGCCGCTCCTTGAATCACCCAGTAATTTGGCCATGGACAACACCATGTAAATGAAACTCCGTAACAATATGTTCAGACCAAAAACGCACTTTGAGCTGTCACATTACGCAATGCAAAACGTCACGCATGCGTTGCTTAATGTCATCAACTCAGAGTGCGTTTTTGATCTAAACATGTTTCGTCATCGTCATTCGCTGAGCTGCCTCCGTAAGTTGCGGTGATTAGCTCTCCGAATGTTGTGCGGAAAAGTAAACCCACTGGCTTTTTAAGCGTAAATTGAATAGGTTTTTTACATGATATAATCTTTACAGCTGTTTTATGTTAATTTATTTCCATTTGCCATTTTTATCTTCAGCGTAGAACAGCAGGGAGTGCTTCCTGTAATTTAAAATTGTCTTTGTTTTTATTTATTTTAATATATATGATACAGTCGTCTGCAGATAGCCTGGAGAAGCATCAATATCAGTTGTTATATCATTAATGTACTACCAAAAATAAAAGTACAGAGGTTTTACGGTTCAGACTCTCTCATCCATATTACTTTGTTCTATGTATAATCTCAAGGCGCAGGAATGAATAAAATACTCATAAAATGTATACGTCTGCATAAATATTACTTCTACATAAGTGTATTAAAGACAAATGCAATTACACCTGTGAAAAACTTATTTACATAAAATATCAATAAGAGTGGAATTTGTCTTGGCATACTATATCAAAGGCTCTAACATCTCTAAAATTAAATTTCGCCAGTAAAGAAATGCAGCCTTCCAAAATGAAAAAGTGGAGTTCATATAGAGGTTCACAGAACGGAGAGCCAATATTGTTGCCGGAAAAAATAGGCATCACACACAAAAAAAAAAAGTTGATATAGGGTTGATCTTTGACAAAGGGCCTATTTATAAAAATTCAGAACATTTGGTATAGCTAGGTCCCTGAGTACTTTTGAGTAACTAATCTAAATGAGAAAAATTAAAGATTGCGTTTTGATAGAAACTTTCTGGCCATCACCGAAAATCACGAAAATCAGTTCACTTTACAAAACCATAAGGCAGCTCCAAGAGATTTTTACGAGCGATCCGAAAAAAGCGAAGATTCAGTTTGAACGCGCTTCGTGTGGGATTCGGTTGCGGTTACTCATCGGAGCGGATCTTCGCGCACTACCGCGGTCCTACTCTTCGTGGCCAAGCGCGCACCTATCATGCATGCCACGCATTCTTCGCACGACGGAGGTGGATTGCAGCTCATTCTTCGAATGTAATTCGAACGGCTCAGCGTTCCATTTTTCCGGCTCGCACGACACTTCGCGTCTACCTACTACTTTGATCCGAGACTCCGAGTGACGCGAGCTGGTAGTGGCGCTCTTTCGGGCATGTGGAGCGCTTTAAAGCATCTCGGAATAAACATGTATGGTATAAAAAAAAACACAAAAACAAAATTTACATTAGAAATGACCAGCTTAAGAAAATGAGTGAAACTGTTTTGAGGGGTGACGTACTGTGACATGTTTTTTTTTTTTTAGAGACTGTGCATGATCGGAACTTTATTCCGCCACGCAGTGTCACCATTATCGTATGTATTCAAAAATGGTTTGGCCTCTATATCTGCAATGACTGCGCGTGTATTTTTCTGCCATGCTCGAGGGACACTAAACAGGGTATTTAAGCTCGCCAAGGCTTTTATTTGTACATGACATTTGAGAGCCCAACTGAAAACTGCCGATCGAGAACCGGCAAGTTTGAAACGCGCTAACTCTCTTCTTTGTGGTCACGTGCCGTTTTCTATGGTTTAGACACAACCACCATAAAAAATCAAAGTCGTGGATCATCGAAGCTTGCACAGAGTTAATAGTAAAAATAGACGAAAATATAATACCCATTTTTTGTAAACCCCACAATGCTGCAAATGCGTTGATCGAAAAAAGAAATTGTACAGCCACAGTGATTTTTGGCAACTTTCCTCCTGCTATACTTCCTCTTCCTTCCCAGACCAGCTTCCGGGTGCGGTTTCGAGGCAGTTGAGTTTTTATTACTTTACTAAAAATATTGTCACGCATGACAAGTGATGAGGCGATGAATAACTGAGTAAACTAAACGTTTAATCGGGCGAACTTGTGCCCAAAAATAAAAGAAGGAAACAAAAGATAACAAGCAGAGCGTCGCGGGCGTCGAAGTCGGCGAAAGCAGCAGAGTCGAACGCTGGGGCGAAAACTGACTTTGGCTCACCACGCGAAATCCCCTTATGTACACGCGTGGGCTTCTGGAATAATCGGCGTAGAAAGTTCGACGCGTAGAACATTCGGACCTCGAACAAGCAACAGGATTCGCGAATTTTCCAGAACACTAAATTGCAGGCATAAACAAAATACACGTCGCTCCCAGGAATCGAACCCTGGCTTTTCGCGTGGGAGGCAGGCGCGATAACCGTTGGGCCACGCGCTCTCTGCCTGCGGCGGCCCGGCTGCGCGCGCGGCAATATACTTGGCGCTGTAGCCAAAAATGATTGAGCGGGCAGTCTTCTGACACCATAATAAATCATCTTTCCGAAACATTTTTTTGGGGGGGGGGGGGTTGTCAGTGTTTTTTTATTAAAGAAGACGATGTTTGCGATTTAAGGAAGAGGCCCCGGTGAATGAAGAAGGCATCGATAACGTCGGAACGCAGAAATAAGGTATCAGTGCATCGCGTCTTGTTTATTACAAAAGTTAACTTTACTTCGCCATTCGCTCTGCCCCTTTCGTAAAGCTTGCCCCCCCCCCCTCCCTCCCCCGGGGCCCCACACAAAAAAAAAATTGTGGATATTATTTGACTTTAAGTTAACTTCCCGTCGTTTTGAGACGAGGCCAGAGCACTTCATAAATCTGGTTTGAACTTCGAACCGACCTTGAACCGAGCTTGAAGCGAACCTCAAGTGCCCAAACTTCAAAACTGGGCTGGACCTGCCACGAGACGCAGAAACTTTAACCATTTCAACATGGCGGCTTGCCGATGGCGATGTCGCGTATGCTAACGCCGCGTTCGGTATTTGTCTCCTGCAACGGAGCGTTGCCTTCGGGGATGGGTGGCTCTTGCCAAGAGAAGTGGCCATCCTCCGTGACCGAATGCATCCCACCCGGATGTCCGACAACGAACGGCGCGGGAGATGCTCGGACACGGTAACTGACCGCCTGATCCGAACGGCGACAAGAGGCGGCTGCTGCTGATATTCAAGCTAAAGTTGCTCGTCACGCTGCGACTTTTGCTGGCCCGGGATGTCCCTTAACTGTCGACATTTTACCACTGACGGCGATGCCGTTCAATCGAGAGAGTGACGCGTCTCACCGCAAGGCACCGGTCTCTCGGACCGCTCGGGCCCGATCCACTTCCCCGGCGCTCCAGATATCATCTGCCTCCTTCCAGTAACATGGTTCACACACGTGCGTGTCGTAGAAGCCGGTATTGATTATGTAGACGATTTATTAGAACTTCAAAGCGGTTTCCAGCATCAACCATCAGGTGGGTTCCCCCGATTACCGGAAAAATAAAACAGCAGGTTCCAGAGCTTCTGGCTTCTGAAAAACCTGAGCAAGCATATGTGGTGCGCACGCACGCTTGCTGATGCAAAAGCTCTTAACCCTTAACATGCAAAACTCCTACTGTGTGCATACCATAGCAGCTTCTTCCAGTTTTGTCTTATCTCTGCTGAATTACTTGTTTGTGTTGAAATGATTATATGCACCTGTCTCTTGTGTCATTAAATGTATATATGAAAAATCAAGAATGCTTTCTATACTTTGGTGCTGCCATGCATTTCAACTTCTCAAGTGATCTCAACATTGTCCAATAGCGGTTTAGAAGAAAATTGGTCATAGGTCTGTAGAGAAACCCCCTCTGATTCATGTAGATATTTTCGACATTTACTGCTGCCTCACATTTCGACAAGCTTTGACGTGTTGTTTGATTACTGTATTTCTTCACTAACTGTTCATCCCAAAACATTATACGACTTGAATAACATTTAACTGATAGTTTTTTCAAATGGTTTGGCTGGAAGAAAACATGCCTTCTTTCTTAAGATATCTGCAACACTTCAAATATGGATGTCCGGAAAGCATTGTTTAGAGACTTTGCTGGAGGGAGTGCTTTCCAACGTTTCCCCCAAAATATCTGATGAAACAATAGCCACCGGTTTAATTCTTTTCACGTTCTAAAGCGGACAGACCACTATGCACAGTTCTCTGAAAGGTTTGCTGCGGGCCCGATTTGAGGGCACAACGTTTTGTTTGAACTTCAAAATCCAAAATAATATTTCCTGGGGCCCTAAACTTGTCAAGCACAAAGTTGTAGTCGCAAGTTCGCGGAATGCGACGATTGGACGCCGGCGACAAAAACGTGAAGTCATCGTCGTGATGGTCCAATCTATTCGCTCCGGTGAACTTCGGCCCCAACTTTCTGTAGGATGAGGTTTAGAGGCCGTAGGTAGAAGAAAAATACATCACGAAATTTTTCCTCTCTTTTAATAAAGGCATCAACATCAAGAGAAAAAGTTAGCAGACCTTCTCTTGTGACTGTTCACTC
>JAZHYW010055564.1:0-11275 GCA_037355805.1 Ixodes ricinus | reverse complement strand
CTGCTGCTATCTACGGGAAGTGTGCCATCATGTCTGATGTTTTGTTAAAAATGATGTCAGTAACATTCATTTTTAGATCTTCCTACACACTCACCATTTTGTACAAGATGCCCCCCCCCCCAATTGCCGTGTCTTTTCTTACTGCAAAAATAAACTATGCATTGCTGGACGCTCAGTTGGCACCCAAATTTAGTGCGAGCAGTCTAGACCAATGACGAAATTTCAGATCTTCCCAAGATACAGGAAATTAATTACACGATTTCACAAGAACCGGCCTTACGTTCCCACTGAAATTTCCAAAAATCACACAACTTTCGAATAGGATGACAACTCCTGAAATAAATTGGCATCTGGTCCGGACTGCTAGCGCTACATTTGAGCAGTGACTGAGCGCTTGGTAATGCGTAGCTTATTTTTGCGATTAAGAAACACCGCAAATGTTTTTAGGGGACACGCTTTGCCATTGGGCATATCTTGTAAATCCAGCTCTGCACCATGCAGCATTTCGTCGTGAAGGTATATCTATGCTCCCCTTGGGTCACAGATACATACACCGAAGTTCCTCGTGGTGTGAATGCCGCGCCTTTTGTGCAAGGAACTTCGGTGGTTACCTGCAATGTGAGCATGTACCAAGGGGAAAATATATGAATATACCGCGAAATTTAGCGGGAAATGTTTAAACTAAATTTAACGGAAGTTTTCCTGTTAAATTTAGAGGAAAAATCCACCCCCTCCATTTTAGCGGGGAAATTTAGCGAATATTTTTCCGCTAACTTTAGCGGGAAATTTTTATACAATGCAACGCGCTGTTACGCCCGCTTGCATTTTTCCAATAATGCAACGCGCGCGGCTACGCCAACGGCGACGGCGAAGCCGCTCAAGCCGGGCGCATTCACACTGGCGGTCGAACTGCGTTTGCGAAACGGTTGCGGACGCGGTTTGCGAGCGACCCCGTTCAGACATACCGAGAGGCAGTTGGCGATTTCTCCGTGATCACGCGTGATCTTTTGTGACTCGCGTTGGCAACCCTGTTTTACACTTCAAAATAGATAGAAGACTGGAACATAACTTATTCGTCACCACTCAATGTATAAAAATAGCCAAGAAGAACCAAACTCCTTTATGGTTAGCTTATTTGGACATCAAGGGATCGTACGATAATGTGAGTCCGGAAAACATTTAGGGTCAGCTGAAGGAGTAAAATTAAATACAAATTTAGTTAGGTTTCTTCAGCAGGTGTACACAGTTATAAGTGGGAAGCAGCAACTGCACAACCGCAGCAATAAAAAGAGGACTCAGGCAGGGCTGTCCACATCACCTCTGTTCTTCATGATATATCTCAGTAAATTGGAATGTAATATTAATTGGGGTTGTGGGGATATTTAGACACAGTGTAGTTGGTCAGCTATTTCAAAGAGGCGACAAGTCACTAGCTTTAGATAACAAATTTAGCCAGTGCAGTACAACCGCTAGCCTCGGGTCTTTAACGTGCACCAAGCAGTAGTGATACACGACCGCACGCCGGTACGATGCTCATCCAGATCGAAACGGGCAGGGGTGGGGATTGAGCCCAGCATCCCTGGGTCTGCAGCGCGAGCTTTCGCACCACGTGCTACGAGCTGGTGTGCGCTAGCCCACTCGGCCACCTATCCCCCCAAAACTCGTCAAACACAAAGTTGGGGCCGAAGTTCGCGGAGCGTGCTGATTGGACTCTCGCGATGATGGCGTCGCGCGGGACGAGATGTCAATCATCCAAGCTCTCTTGGTGCTCGAATTCCAGTGAGAATGTGAAACACAAAGTCGTAGCGAGCTTCATCGGAGCGCGCGCGATCAACACCGTGGGGCCAGGCGATAGAACGGCTGCACTGATGACGTCACTCCCGCGTGTCCCTCCATCCCTACGCCGCATTAGAATTAATAATACGTAATTGTACTTTGGCGGGCTGTAAATGCTATGAAATTTCTCGTTGGAAGATCGTTGTTTGTGCAAGTTATTGGTGACGACAAAGTGACGTTTCACAACTTTGGGAAGGAGTTATTTGAGGCCAAAATCTTCGCTTCGGAATCGAGGCAAAGATTGAACTTTGTGATATTGTGGAGCCGTGCGCGGTGTACGCGGCTTTAGAGTTCATCATCCGGAACTGTCAACAACGCTACCGGGGTCACCCAAGCGCCGTGTGTGGACTGACGTCGGTAGTGTTTGAGAAAAGAGGGGGCGACGAGGGATGGAGAGGGAAAACCTAAGGAAGGGAAATAAAAAAAGGTGCGACCAACACAAACACACGAAACATACACACACACATTCACACACACACAAATGGGAGTCAGGAAGGTCCGTAGAAATTGTTCGGGAGAGAGGAAGAGAGAGAAAGAGGGGTGATAGTAGTGAAGAAGGGGGATATCCCTTCCCCCGAATTTTTAGAACGCAGCTCTCAAACGCCCGCTTCGGGCTTGAGCAGCGTCGCCGTCGGCGGCGGTGCCGCCGTCTGCATAACTGCGCGTGTTGCATTATGGGACGTTTCCCCGCTAAATTTAGCGGGAAATTGACGCCACGTGACCTGAACACCAATTCAGTTTCCCCGCTAGATGGGAGGGGAGCAGGAGAGGAGGAGGGAGGGTACGAAGGAAGGTGGAAGGGCATACCCTCCCCTCCTCCTCCTCAAGAGCTGCGCTCTAGTTTGACGTTACAGAGAACTGCAAACGTATTTCATTTTTTAAATTATAACTCTGAAATGCTGTGGTCAGGGGCTGGGGCGATACCCCCCCCCTCCCCCCCTTACACCTTCATGCCCCTTGCCCCCTCTTTTGGCGCTACTGGGGGGGGGGAATGACCCCCTCCCCGTCCTCCTCTTTCGACGACCCTGCTAGAGGCGTTCCAACTGAGCGATGACGAGGAACAGCACAGCGTGCAATTTTTGAAATTATGGTTCTAGAGATTCTGGAAATAAAACGGTTTGCGTTCCACGAACTCACAAGCGGCCATAACAGACTTCCAAGCGAGAGGCTCGTGCCAGGGCTCGTTGTATGCAGGCGCGTTCGATGACATCTTTTTATAGTTCATACCTTTGACGTCAGGGTCAGGATAATCAGTTGTGAACGACAAATTTGATGGTGCCTGTTCAAGTCGACGGTGACAAGTTTGGTTCGGTACGATGAAAGCTTGGTGTCTTCACGTTCCCGAAACATTACCGTCAATATTGACAACCTGACATGACTCTTATTTCCGTTAAAGAACGCATAATTAATCCCAGTTTGGCTAATATTGGAAAGTCTACCATAAAATGATTTTATCCCGCCGATGGTGGAGATAACTTCCCGGAAGCGAAATCCGTCCGAAAGTGAACAATTCGGCACATTGATACTTTAGACCCATGTTGTGGTAAAAAAAACTATGTCCAAACTCCGGTCTAAAAACATGCTTTTCGTGCAAGGCTCGTCAAATTATGAGGCGCTGGAGAAATGCAGCATTCTGCGTTAAGTCCTTATTTCGAACTCTTTTTGTTCGCCTTCCGCCCATTGAAAAGCATGCGGGAAGGGCCTTAGAACGCACCTGGTATCGCTGCGCCGCAGCGTTCTTCCGCAACATATAGTTCGTCTGCGTTCCTCGCCGTCACCATGGCAACGAACGCCGAATGAATGGAAGCACGCACGCTACCGCCGCGTGAAGCCAGCAACAGCTGACGCCATTTTACGAACGCCGTCTGCTAGCCAAAGCCGAACGCGGTATGTCAGATCAACCGCCTCCGCCGCCGCGCCGCAAGCAAAGACGACGAAGCTGAGACACGCCGACGGCGATCGAGCAAGCAACAACACCGCGGGACGACTGCAACGTCGGCATTTATTGGGATCAAAGGCTGCTTTCGCCGGTGCGCCGCTAGCAAAGACGACGAAGCTGAGGCACGCCGACGGCGAATAGGCGAGCAACAGCACCGCGAGACGACTACAACGGCGGCATTTATTGGGATCAAAGGCGCGAAATAAGCAAGAACAATTTTTATTTGAATCATAACACGCGATATCCAAGTTGGGGACCACATACCTTTGCTGGGTCTTTCCTGTGAACTTTTTACAGAGACACGGGGTGCCGCGTACAGAACACAGCTCCGTTTGCAAAATATGGGGGCCCTGAAAAGGGCCGTTTAGACCGCTACCAGAACCTATAACTGACGTAACGAGCACTTGACGAGCGGTTGGCGCATAAGTCGTCTTTATGCACGCAGGCGGGCGACGGGCTCAGCGCAGCGGATCACTCGAAGTCACCGGGGCCGTCAGAATCCTCGTCCTCCGCACTATAGGGAAGGTCCCTGTCTGCGTCGGGGCTGTAGATTTTGGCGGCCGCGGCGACGAACGACTGGAATCTATCAGTGTTTCCGCGCGCCTTCTCTCTCCTCCAAAACATGAACTTTGCAAGGTGACCAGTGAAATGGTGGCTCTCGCGCCGTCCAGATGGAAGAGAGTTTTTGACGTGGGCCCAGGTGCCCTCCACCGTATTGGTGTGCGCACCAGTGTTCGGGTCGACAAAGTGCAGCTTGTGGTTAACGGTGAGGTGCGTGAAGCGAGCGTCATCTGCAAGCTTGCGATAGCCAGCCCAACAATCAGTGATTATTCTTGTTCCAGGGCGGACCCACTTGGCTATTAGCCCTAGCAGGGTTTTAGCGTCACGGGTCTCCACGGGAACAAGAAAGCAGCACCCGCTGCCACGCTCCACACCGCCGAAAACCCACTGGCCAGGCCTTAAATACCCGCGATGGTACTTTCGCCGCCCGAACATACTCTCGTCTAGTTCTACTGTCACGCCTTCGCCGCCAATCATCTCTGAATGCGTAAAGACGGCATTTACCACAACCTCCCGACAAAGGCTCGTCCAATCAGTTATTGTCTTACTTGCGACATCAGTCTCCCGCTGAATGACGGCGCACGGTAGGTTCTGGCACCAGAGGTAGATGATTTTCATGAGTTGGGGAAGCGTCAGGTGCGATCCCTCGAAAAAGGAACCGCTTCGTACCGAGACCTCGCCCCGGCACTGAACCTTGACCGGCTTCCTCTTGGGCACCTCACGAGTCATCCACACGGCGCATCTCCACGAATAGCCGTCCGCAGATCTAGCGCGGGCTTGCAGCGTCATCGCAGCTTCGCACTCTGGGCACGCACGAGAACCCAGGAGCAGGCCCATGCCCTGAAGCAAATTAATTGCTTCAAGAGGGTCCTTCATGGCGTCATGAAGACGGCACAAGTTGAACGCCATGGCACTGCGATGCTCGCCTCTGGAAGAATAAAGCGCCGAGTGGAAACTGCGCGCTTCTTTGCATTTATTATTTTTATTTCATCCGCCATTTTATACCTCGTGACACAATTCTAACGAACTCATTGGTTGATCGGTCGGACCACACCATCGCGTGACAAAACAAACGCCAATCGTGTGACCAGAACGGTTGCCACGGTCGGCATCGTTAGAAGAGAACAGTCGAACCCAACAACAAAATAAAGTAACAAAGTGAATAAAGAAAACAAAAATAAGAAGGGAGCCGTTGGAGTTTCGGCAACACGGACGGCGTCTTCTTTGATGAGAGGAGGAGCGGCCGTGCTGCTCTGGCCGCACTGGCTGCTCAAAATCTCCTTTTTTTTCTTCTTCTTTTTTTTAACTTTACAGGGTGCCACGATCTTTATTTGAAGCTGATTTGTTAAATTAATAACAAACAACGCGTCGGAACGGAGGAGGTAGGGAGTCTTGGCGTCAGAATTCGACGTGGTTGTAAAGAAAAGAAAATAACGAATGCACAATACATACCGTATGCCAAGACGGTTATACTCCGCACTCGGTGAGGACTCATGACGCCGCCGACGGCCGTTAGGCTATTTATTTTGTTTCCTTAGATTTTTTATCGTGACGACTACTCCACTGCGCCTCGAAGTCTCCAGCGGAGATCCGGCAGTTTTTAATAATAATTATTATTGTCGTGTGAAGGGCATTCTTTCTATGCTGCTTCGTTCCTGACGCCGTAAACAATATTCTTTCTGTTTAGATTATAGGCGCGAACACTCAACACGGTGGAGGGCACCTGGGCCCACGTCAAAAACTCTCTTCCATCTGGACGGCGCGAGAGCCACCATTTCACTGGTCACCTTGCAAAGTTCATGTTTTGGAGGAGAGAGAAGGCGCGCGGAAACACTGATAGATTCCAGTCGTTCGTCGCCGCGGCCGCCAAAATCTACAGCCCCGACGCAGACAGGGACCTTCCCTATAGTGCGGAGGACGAGGATTCTGACGGCCCCGGTGACTTCGAGTGATCCGCTGCGCTGAGCCCGTCGCCCGCCTGCGTGCATAAAGACGACTTATGCGCCAACCGCTCGTCAAGTGCTCGTTACGTCAGTTATAGGTTCTGGTAGCGGTCTAAACGGCCCTTTTCAGGGCCCCCATATTTTGCAAACGGAGCTGTGTTCTGTACGCGGCACCCCGTGTCTCTGTAAAAAGTTCACAGGAAAGACCCAGCAAAGGTATGTGGTCCCCAACTTGGATATCGCGTGTTATGATTCAAATAAAAATTGTTCTTGCTTATTTCGCGCCTTTGATCCCAATAAATGCCGCCGTTGTAGTCGTCTCGCGGTGCTGTTGCTCGCCTATTCGCCGTCGGCGTGCCTCAGCTTCGTCGTCTTTGCTAGCGGCGCACCGGCGAAAGCAGCCTTTGATCCCAATAAATGCCGACGTTGCAGTCGTCCCGCGGTGTTGTTGCTTGCTCGATCGCCGTCGGCGTGTCTCAGCTTCGTCGTCTTTGCTTGCGGCGCGGCGGCGGAGGCGGTTGATCTGACATACCGCGTTCGGCTTTGGCTAGCAGACGGCGTTCGTAAAATGGCGTCAGCTGTTGCTGGCTTCACGCGGCGGTAGCGTGCGTGCTTCCATTCATTCGGCGTTCGTTGCCATGGTGACGGCGAGGAACGCAGACGAACTATATGTTGCGGAAGAACGCTGCGGCGCAGCGATACCAGGTGCGTTCTAAGGCCCTTCCCGCATGCTTTTCAATGGGCGGAAGGCGAACAAAAAGAGTTCGAAATAAGGACTTAACGCAGAATGCTGCATTTCTCCAGCGCCTCATAATTTGACGAGCCTTACACGAAAAACGCGTTTTTTGGCCATCCCGCGTCCTGTTTTTTTTATCCGTAACATGGGTCTAAAGTATCAAACTGCCAACAATTCTACTCGGCTGGTTGTGACCTAGCCACGTCGGGCTTTGAGCCGAAATAAATAAAAGGAACAACAGGGACGCTTTTTAGTAAAGGCTGCTTTATCGGTGGAAATAAGAACGATATCAGACTATCAACTTCGACGGTGTTGATTTTAGAATGCAATTACCCAAGCCTCCATCATAGAGACAATCAAACATGTCGGTCGCAGCTTATAATCTGTCTCGTGACGTCACACGTATGAACCACGGCTGTGTCCGCGCGCTCTTTCGTGCTGCTCTTGTTCGGAGCCTAGGAAGTGATATGGATTTTTCGCCCCTTCACTGAGAAACGTCACGAAGATACACGTATCTTTCGGGTTTGTGACAAAAGAAAACTTCGCGGCAATCTTTTGACTCCACCCCCCACTATGTCGTAACACAAAGAAAGTTGTATTTGACGAGTTCAGCAACCCAGGTATTACCAGGACTGATGTTTTTACGGATGACATAGTACTCATGGCGGATAACCAGGATACATTACAGGAACTAGCTGGAATGTCTGGAGAGGAAGGGGACACCTTGGGCGTAAGCTTTAGTAGTGACACCCTACTGAAAAAAATTATATGAATCTATATAAGAACTGATATGAAATATCCAAAAACTGATATGCGACATATGAAACTGATATGAATTATCCAAAAACCGATATGTGACATATGAAACTGATATGAAATACCCAAAAACTGATATGCGGCATATGAGAACTGATATGCAACATATGCCAACTGATATGCAGCATACAAGTTCATATGTGATTTAAATGATAACTTATATGACTTTCATATCAGAATTTGCAATGTGTCCAATAAACATATCAGAAATACATTCATATAATTTTTTTTTCAGTATACGACGTGCCGCGCGGGCAAGCAAACACGTGGCTTGGAACCGCAGTGGAGCGGCTTGATTTATTGGCTTTCAAATAATTACGGCATGAGCGTTTACTTTTTACTAAGAGATTCATCCCCTGAGCCGTTCAAAATACTTTCAGAGGTATGACATTACTGAAAATAAATCAACATGTTGGGAATATTGTTTATTGCCTAGGTGGTCACCGAGAAGATTTGTACCTCCAAAACACAGTGTAAGATAATACTCTTCAGGTGAGGACAGCGCGCTCCTCGCGCAAGTGCAGATAAAGTTGCTTTTCACTCTCTCTCTTACTCTCTCTCACTGTGGTTTCAAGCGGCGACGGCAGATTACTCGTCAACCCGTGGGCACGGCGAAGACGGCTCGTGACGCCTCATGCTCCACACGCGCAGAGCTCCAGCGAGGTTGTCGCTCGTGCAGAAAGATCCACGGTGTACCGGGGTGTCATGGCAACGAGATAAATTTTTTCGCTCACACAGTTTCGCCGTTTGGCCGCCGGCGACACTGTCAGCCACGGGCACGGTAGGCCGCCGACATAGTGCAGCCTTCTCGGATGAAGACATCCAGTCGCACTGAACACTCAGTGCGTGATGCTCTCGCGCACGCGCGTGCGGCCCCGCTAAAATGGCGTCTCTGCACCTAAGAGAGTGTATCTAAATGGCTGACACCCCATTGCGCGTACTGCAATATGCATGAGAATAACGATCGGGCGTTTGCCTGGCGGCGATTTTTCTCTGCCCGTGGAGATCAACACAGTGGCTGCTACGTCGCGCGCAAAGCGAGCAGTGCCTGTTCGGAGCGGCGTTCGCCAGTTGATTCCGCTCACGTAATTCGTCCCATAGAGTGTCAACCTTTACACCGTGCTCCAAAACGACCAGTTTTGGGAAGTGCTTGAAGTACATTGTACTTAAAGTACTACTTCAAGTAGGTTTAGGAAACTTGTACCTTACTTGAAGTACATTCTCTGAGTATGTACTTCTACTTTACTTAAAGTATTTTTTTCTGGTACTTTCCGAGGAAAGTACAATTCCCGACTTCAAAGTACATTCCCTAAATTTGGTTTTGTTAAATTTGCATCACGAAATGATGCTTTGTCATCTCCGAAGAAATACTGGGAGGGATATTCTACTGTCACCAGAAACGTGAGCAGACGACGCATCGCTCCGTTTGTTCTGGGGGCGGCTTTCCCGTAGCTTTTTGAACTTTCGCTACTTCTCGGTCGATCAGCGCAAGGGAGGAGGTTTAAAATATTAGGCGAGCAAAATTAATCATGATGTATCACCTGAGACTGTGGTGCGGAGAAATTAAACTTTTGAGTCGAAGAAAAAGACAACAGAGGAGAACGTCATTATGTATTGAGACATTCTCTTTTGTCTTTTCCTTCGACTTGAAAGTTCCTATTTTTTCGCAGCCCAACCTCAGGCGTCACATTATGATTAATTATCAGCAGCTCGCTTACACACTCTCTGTTTTTTTGTTTTGTTTGTTTTTTATAAAGTAGAGGACATCCTTTTATGAGTGGATTGCTTGCGGAAGCTACAGGGCTGACGTCATGCTCTCTCCTAGTACATTTAACACCCTTGGGTGCAACAATCCAGTGCAAGAAAATCACTATATAGTGATTTTCAGGAATTTAGCTCAATTCATGAAAATAACTACTCTCTGGCTGCTTTATCAAATATTCGCCGCTGTTTTTGAAAATAAGTCATGCAGCCCTGATACCCCTGCGCAATGCATACCAGTTAAAAAATCACTGTGGAGGGGAATTAAAGGGCATCATGAGTGATTGTGTTAAAATACTTGCACTGTACTTTGAAAGTGCATTGTATTTATAGTACTTTACTTCAAGTACATTGCACCCAGTGTACTTACTACTTTACTTAAAGTACGTCACGTCTAATTTACTTTGTACTTTACTTGAAGTACCTTTTAGATGTACTTTACCCAACACTGAAAACGACCAGTATAAAAGGCGGGAACGCAGAGCTAAGAAGTAGTTACCGGGTGTGCAGTTGTATTCATGTTTGTTGTACCGTGCATGTATATTTCTCAATGTATATGTTCACCTGATGGTAGTGGCATGCGTAATGTATCCAGATGGTGGCGTGAGCAAAAATCCTTTTTTGTAGCACATGAATTGGGCGGTACCTAGCGCCACCTAGCCTAGCTGAAACTGATAGACGACATATGAAACTGATACATATGCAATAACAAGTTCTGATATGAAAAAGGTGTTCAATAAACATATCAGAAATAAATTCCCAAAATTTTTTTGTAGGGCGAGTCTGGAGTAATGGAAGCCCTGAGGATACAAGACATTGCAATAGACCATATAGGGAAAATACAAATATCTGGGAGTCTGGCTCAACGAGGAGGAAATATCTAAAGGACCACGAGGAGAATATAATTAGAAAAGGGAAAAGAAATGTATCTATTACGAAGCTCAAGGCACTATGTAACTATAATACCGGGTGAAACAAGGAGACGGCAGGCTCTTTAAATCGACCGGAAAATTCGGTTTCTTAACCTATCGCGCTACGATTTTGTGCAGCGTTGCCCACAGATGGTGCATTTTTTTCGTAAAATTTGCAAAGAACGAATTTACCTGAGGAAAAAGTAAAGAAAGAAAAAGGCTTAGCTCCTATGGAAACGCAGCGACGCCACCGGTCTTCAAACAACACGGCGCCGTTTCGCACGGGAGACAAGAGATGGCGCAACGAACGCCGCCAACGAACGAGCATACGGCGCCGAGAGCCGGCACTTTTAGCAGACGATCCTTTCGACTCCAAAAGCGGCTCGCGTTCCGCAGGCGGCGACAGTCGCAGAAACAAAAACAGGCGCGGTAACAACAAGGAACTGCAGTTCCTTGTCTGCTAAACACGATGGCTCTCGGCGTCGTCTGCTCGTTCGTTGGCGGCAGTTGGCGTCGCGACCGCTTGCGCCATCTCTTGTCTCCCCGTGCGAAACGGCGCCGTGTTGTTTGCAGACCGGTGGCGTCGCTGCGTTTCCATAGGAGCTAAGCCTTTTTCTTTCTTTACTTTTTTCTCAGGTAAGTTCGTTCTTTGCAAATTTTACAAAAAAAAATGCACCATCTGTGGGCAACGCTGCACAAAGTCGTAGCGCGATAGGTTAAGAAACCGAATTTTCCGGTCGATTTAAAGAGCCTGCCGTCTCCTTGTTTCACC